>PNEQ01000245.1:22927-41601 GCA_003012365.1 Medauroidea extradentata
TACATTCAACACTTTACTGTACTACGCCCGACACCAAAAATATGTCGCGTTACATTCACGCAACTCATTTTCCTTGCCGACAAGAAGTTTGTGTTTATATTCCTGTGGTTTATTTTTATTTTCTGGTGAGCAGAGAAGTCGAATTAATACGTCTGGGGTAGGTATTGTTTTTATTTTGGTCTGCACGCAGTCGGCAAGTCACACGTCGCGCACTGTAAATTTTTCGTGATTTTGAAAAAATGGGTTTATTATACTGTACCATCCTGTAGAAGCGTTTAACGTAATAGAAATATAAGTATCGAGCGTTTAAACACTTTACAATCGTAAAATATTTCCAGTTCGCAACACTAATATTATACTACAAAGTTAGGCAGTCGCCAGTCAGGCACGAGCTGTGCCGTAGGGCGTAGAAGCTAATGGCGCATGAAGCGCCCCAGTGGACAGCTCAGAAACTAAGACTAATAGTTCCGTCAGAATGCGCTACAGAACAAGCTCTTTAGTTGCCGACGTTTGGCACAGAGCGCAGCACACTCGAGTCGATATTCGTCACTCGTGCCGCTGCGGGCCTCGCGCCATCGCCGTTTACAATTTTATTTCTATCTTTCAACACGAATTGGGGAGGGTATTATAGGCTTATCTAGTATCAAAATCTTCAGAAAAAGTCGGCGTTTAATATAAAAACATTACTTTGTTTAAAAAACCGTGTTATTAATGAGAGTAACACTGATACACGGTATTAGAGCAAGAAAAACACGGACTTGAACAAAAAAAATTTTTTTAGGGGTTAAAAATGGGAATTTCGGCAACTACGACAACGACGCAACTACGACAAAATTCTCGAGGATTATCGCTTGTCGTAGTTGCGGGGCTCCACTGTATTTTTCAAGTGTCCAAATGGAGTTCAGTGAGAAATTTAATTAAATGTGTTCCACAATGTTGAGTCACATAAGTACTGCATTTAAAAAAAATGTTTATATTATTACTGTATTTTAATGTGTAAATAATAAACATGTTTTTAAAAATTTTAAGAATACATATTTTTTCGAAGTTGAGGTCGGATTACTGCGATTATATCTTCGGGTGGATATCTTAAAAACAAACTTGTAAGACATTTTTGAGAAAATGCTAAAGATATTATCCACAGTACTGTAAGCTCTTCAGAGTTTTTTCCTGTGTTTTTACCTGGTATTTTAAACTAATGGATTTCTTTGTAAATGTTATATAAGCTTAAAAGTTAAGACATATTAATCTATATTGTTGGGTCTTTTGTGATTCTGTTATGTATTGGTAAACAGGCCTACACATAGTTACACAGAGTTGTGCCTGTGCCCTGTATATTGTCACATACAGTGAGATATTCCACACTGTTATGATTGCCATAATGAAGACAATTGCAAGACACAATTGACTTTACACAATGCTACTAATGAGGATAAATTCTGACATATGATTACTGTAGTAAGGAAGTAACATTTGTAGCATGCCTTCTTATGATGACAGACAAAAGGATTACAGCGAATAGTAATTTGGTATCACAGAGTAAGGTGATTTGTGTGTTTTTAGAATTTTTAAGTTGGTTATACGTATATATTTTTAGTAATAAATTGTAATAACGAACAACACCAGTAAATTTTTTGTGCATCACATAACTATAGGGGCTCCGGTGGCTGAGTTGTCAAACCACTTGCCTCCCACCAAAGTAATCAGAGTTCGATTCCCGACAGGGTCTGTCCCCGAATTTTCGCATGTGGTAATTGTGCTGGACAATGCAGTTGGTTGGCTGGCTTTCTCTGGGATCTTCTGTTTCCCCCGCCCTTCTCATTCCGGCGCCGCTCCATTCTTACATGTCATCCCATACCAGTGCTTAAGACCTAGACGTTAAACGCTGACCAAAATCTCTCACTTGCATAACTGTTTGGAAACAGGTTTGCGGACCAATTTATTACTTACATTTGGGAAAATTTTAATCAGCAAGATGTATGACTGTAGCTGTACCATACGTACATACTCGGTAAATATCTTGTAGAGCTTCTCCCTCACAACATTTATTGCTCTTTATTTGCTAGTGGAGTTCTGCTGACACATGGTTTCCTGGTTATGCATGGCGGCCCTGTCTGTGCAAACACTGTGGTCATCATCTAGGCTGGTATGTTTTTATTTCGGTTTTTTTTAAATACTGTTACGTTATGTATTTGTAAAGAAAGTGTTTTGCCAAAGTTAGAAGACTGCCGTACACCTTGACTTTTCTTAATCGTGTTGTATAGGCCTATACCAGTTTTCCCATTTTCTAAATTGATTGTTATGCATTTTAGAATTGGATTTTGTATTTGTTTTGTCATACTTTTTTTTTTACAATTTATTTTTAGTTTCCTTTGTACATGTCTTGACCATATACAGTCAAACCTCTTTAATATAAACCTTAAGGGACTGAAATTTGTGCTGTTTGTAATAATGAGGTTTGCATTAACAGGTGTTTCAGATACACACAGGAAATCCTGTAATTTCTTCAGGGTGTTTATCTCCAAAATACAAATATTACCATCACCCCAATGGGTACTTTTAACCAGTGAACTTGATATGACTTTGTTTTATAAGTAAAGAGAATGTTTATGCAGCTTTAAAGTTAATACGCATTCAGTTTCTTATCTCATTTTAAGGGAAAGATAACCACTTCATATTACGTAATGTGAACTTTGTGTTAACGAGGTTCCACTGTACTGTAGATACATATTTATTTGTATTTATTATGCATTATTAATTTTAGGTATTTTATCATAATTAGGGCCTTCTACCATCAAGAATCCTCAGGGATGAACAGTATGTTATTCAAATGAACAGTTGACAGATTAACATAATGATATAAATTACATAAATAAAAATAAAGCTGTTTAAGCTAAGAGAAACAGCTAAAGTAATCATGATATTTGATGGCAATTTTGATTATTTATTAGACGAAAACTCTTTAATTCTCAGACTAATTTTTTTATTTGCATTTGATCTTGTCAGGCTGCATAAAATATGTATTGTATTACACTGTAATGTTGTCAAAATTATTTGAATACCCATGGTTTTTATTATCAGTTGATTAAAAATCTGTATCTAAACTGCAAACATTGCAGTTTTTTTAAATTCTTTTCTTATATTGTATAAAAAATTACTTTTCAGCAATGAGATATATTATAACCAACTAAGAAACAGCTAATGTACACAAGATATCAATGTTCTCAATTAAAGGATAACACCCAGCATCTACACTCAGTAAACAAAACAACAACCTCCTCGACTCACCGCTATCACACCTCACCCTGAAATTGCTTGCCTACCTTATTAATTACCAAACTCGTATTCGGAAGTACCAAAATATACTAACATATTTTACGACTACAATTTTTACATTTACTTTCTTATTTGTTATTCTTTGTTTTAATTATATAAATCAGTGCTCAAAGTGTTCTAGATTTGACTTTCATCAACCGTGTCACGGTGAAACGTGGACACAGTGTTCTACAATATGAAGGTACAAAACAAGCACTAGGATCATTGGATATTAGTAATATCATATTACATATTTGGTTTTCAGAGTTTCAGGGACACTGGGATACACGGGGTAAACACTTGTGCGGGCGTTTAACTTGGAAGTGCACACAAGTTTTATGAATGTCAGTTCAGGTTGTCATTATATGCATATTGCTGACTGTTGGCAGGCTGGGCATCGGTTTTAAAATTAAGTTTTTGTTGTATTTTACTAGGCTACAAGTCATGTGTATGAGTGAGAGCCCACGTTCATTCATGTACAATTTCTGTATATCCCTGACATAAGTACACATTTAATAATGCTCTCACAAGTGACATAGGAGAGCATTTTAATTTTTGTTCTACTACCTATGTGTTCTTGGGGAGTACAGAAATGTAAACAAAGCTACATGAAATTCAAGATTTATGTTTGTATTACTGCTTTTTCTTATAGAAATACTCAATTTTGTTTGCATCTCAAAAATATACAGTAACCACCCTCTTTAGACATTTAAGATGGGACTGTAATAAACAATGCTTACTAAACAGGAAAAACTCCTTAAAAGGTTTAAGTACTGCATATGTATAAAGCCATGTTGCCAAAATTATTTAACTTACTAAGCAGGAAAATTTCTTAAGATGGTTTCTCTGTATTTGGTAGTGGTAAATGTGACATTAAATACGTGCATACATATTAAAATTTCAGAATTACAAAACATCCACAAACTTTGACACTGTGACAACCTGAAGAGAAAATGAGTTCATTAAAAACCACACCATGTTGCTTCTGTTACTAATTTATTCTTTGATGCAAATATTGCCTTCCTGGTTGTGAGAGTTACTGCGTCTTACTGTTCTGTGTACCTTAATCTGTTAAAATGGTATAAATGCATTACAAAGGTGCTGACGGTCAGATCTTTGTCTTTTGGAATGGCACCGGACAATTTTTTGTGTAATTATGAGCCTGGGTTATCTACCAGAAATGAGTATACAGCTGGCCCTGCTTGACAGGGCGAAGTTTGGTAATCTTTTGTGCCTCATTCCTCACACTGATATGCTACTGTGGGGTCAGTAAAATGTAGTGAATAGCTGTCTAGAATGACCTAATTTTGATAAATGCAAAGTATGTGTAAAAATACAGTGAAAACTTGTTATAGAGTATGGCTTCTAACATCATCTGCCCTATAACAACTTATAGTGCACCATCCATACGTAATGCATGCATAATTATTTGGATGTACTTAACAGTAATCTGCTATAAAGACAATTTTTGTTGCCTTTGACAGTTGTTATAATGAGATTCCACTGTAATGTATGCCCTTCTCCTTTTATAGGATTTTTGAACCAGTTGAAACTGCACTAGAAAACATCAGAACTCCTACATCTTCAGGGTTTTATGCTCTTATCATTGACAATATTCTCAGTGAAAGCTGTAAGTACTGTATTGAGAATGCTATTTTGTATTCACGTGTGACAAATCTTAACAGATTATTTGAGAATGTGTTGTTTTTCATGTCTGTAGATTTAGATATTGTTGGCTAGCATTTATGCAACAGAGATTTGGTGCGTAATCAGCACGAGTCTTGTTTGTATATCAGTCTTTTGAGTTTACCTGGTTCTGTGCATCTAATGGCTTTCACCAGCATGTTTGCTGAAGTATTTTCAGTGGCTATTGAGTTCTTTCAAGTGAATTGCAACAACATTGGTTTCAGCTGTAGTGTATTTCTGCATTAATTGTACGGGAAAGACTGATCTTGTGTCGTCACTGTGTTGGTAATGTCAAAATTTTAGAGAATAAGAAGGGGTCATGTACTAGCCAATGTGTACTAAATTGTGATAAGAAAAATGTCACATGGATGTTTTTGAATGTAACTAGTAGTTGGTTACAGGAAATGTAACCATTCATAAAATAAATGGAAAGGAGCTAAACCCAAAATTTTGAAGGAAGTGCGTACGTACAGTAATTGTTTGTTGGGTGTTTCCCATGTACTGCAGATACATAGGTACTTTTTTTATGAGAAAGGTGGAACAGTGATAATTTACCATTTTTAGTGCACTGTTAGTTTGTGTTAGTAGTTTGCTGGTTTGCTCTAAAATGTTATGTAATTATGAATGATATTGTCATGAGCTTATTTGTAGATATGAGCAATCTAGAAGCATCATCAAACTGCACAAAATATATATTCTTCCAAATTATGTACAGTATTTGTAAACAGAAATACAGGCAAACAAGAGAATCACAATTAATTACACACTGTTTTAAGATTGGTACATTTCACTGTACTACGAATACTTTATGCACTTGCTGCGATGTGGCAATGGTTGCATTGCAGTTTCGTATAGCAACACTGTCTTGACTTGCTAGATTGTTATGGATGGCCATCTCGCTTGCGTACATCTGGTTTTATTGTGATAGCACTGACAAATGCAATACAGTAAAACCCTGTTAAGATGTTTGTTTTGGGACAAGCAAAAATAATGCTTATTAACCAGGAAAACTTCTTAAAAGGGTTAAATTACACATGTGCGTATAGGCAAGTGAAAAATTATTATACTGTACTTATTAAGCAGGAAACTTCTTAAATGGGAAACTTAAGAGGGTTTTACTGTATATGTTAACTGCAAGAAGTGCATTGCAGCTTTTAATTAAAACATCATTAGCAGTACAGATGTGATTCTGATAATTTCGAGTTGCATCGCTGTCAACCCCAATAACCGAAAGACTAGCGTAATTTTTTCAAAGTCATTTCTACATGAAATTTTGTAAATTATTCAGAACAATTTGAGTCAGCGATTAATTCAGTCTTGTACAAGTGAACCTCTAAAAACATGTATCGTGATAAGCTAGTGGCCATATTTGACGTGGCAAGTTTTTGAAGCTGTTATGTCACCCAGTTATTATATTTTCCAAATTTCTACAGCAGTGGAATTTTTTTTGCTTAGCTGATAGAATAATGAATAAGATGTATTCATGACTTTTATGAAAAGTATCCTCAAACACGTGACTGGGTTCTTCCATTCACAGCAGTTTAACTAAATTTCAGGCAAATGTGTGCAACCGAAATTCTTGCAAATCACTTTGTAAGTGTTAAGAGTTGAAATTGTACTCTGCTCAGTATAACTGACTTCATAAACATCTTTTGCATTGTTTTTTAGTTTCGTATTTTGATTTTAGTGAGCATCAACATATCGTCGTGTGACGTGCCTTGCGTCTGTGTGTTGTGTAGATCTGTCTGTTGTTGTAGTCACTGTAGTGGGCGTTGAGGTTACGTTACGTGAAGTGCGCCGGATAGCTCAGTTTGATTAGTTTTTCTACACCATCAGCCAGGTTTTAACTTGAAGTAAGACACTCAAGATTCGTCAGTTGTTATATTTATTTCTATAGGTGCATTATTACATTTCATAATATGCGGTACTGTTCAGTATTGCAATTTGCATTTAAATTCACTTTTCGACAGACGCTTAGTTACCATGATTCTTCCGTCCGACTTGTCGTATGGGTCAAGTTCTACCCAGTTATTAACTTAGTAAAAAAAAACAAACTGGCGAAAAAAGAAAGGAATATCTATCACAAATAAAATCGGACCTGTTTTCCTGTTCGTACACCCGCAACACCCATCACCTCACTACTGCCTGTGATAAGGCAGAGAAGAGAAAAAAAAGTCTATGTCCCTTTTAGTCACGCCGACGGACTCGAGGCTTTCTTCCCCATCTGCCCGACACACGTCCTTCCTCTCGCGCCATCCCTGCACGACTGTTAAATCATGGACACTCATGGTAGTTAAGGTATCCCTCGGCGGAGTGATACAACAGACTCCAATTCCCCCAAAAGCAGTAAAATGACACACATAACAAACGATTCCAAAATTTGAGTATATAGTTTTTACATTGAAATAAAATTATTTATCCACACAAATATAATAATTGGGGACAAAAAGTGCGCAACAGTGGAACTACTTTTGGGCGCAATACCCTAAGCAACCCCCTGTGATGGCTGACCTACGTGCGTCAATAACCTACGTCATGGAAAAAATTCCATGAAGCAAGTGATCAACCACAACATCGGCGCCAGAAATCCTACAGCCTGGAGAAGCTGCTTGCAACACCTGAAGTTGCTCACTTCACCAGGGAAAATGTAATAATATGCTAAAATTGCCAAAACTCAAAAATTGGTCAAAATACAAGAAAAAGTTATATCAACAAAAATAATTAAAATTTTACTGTGGTCAATTTGAAACCAAACAAGCCAGGAAAATAAACAAATGACTCTACTTTAAAATTCCTTGACTATTTTATATTTAAATTTCGAAAGGATGAATTTAAATTAATATGTCCCCAATTACTAAGTTATTGAATTCTGTTGTATCATACCCGACACCTGACTAACTCGCCCTGAAAATGGCATATAGCCTGTTAAGAAAGATTTACATATAAATTTAAATAAGAAAATAAAAACACTTTATAAATATTTAAACAAGATGGGGAAGTGGCTGAACACTTCACAGTCGGTATATTGCTAAAAGGGCCAATTTGTTGCAATGTGATATTGGCATTTTAAGCAGTGTGCCAAAAGGGCCAATATCGCATATTTTAATATATGATACGTAGAACCCTGTTATAATGTTTCTCAATAGACCAAAAAAATGTCTAAATTATAAATGGGAAAACATTATAACAGAGTAATTTTCTATTACAAATCAGTTTTAGGGACCAAGTGAAGGTAGCATTATAACCAGGAAAATGTTATAAGTGGGAACACTATAAGAGGGTTCTACATTGTCCCTTTTGGAAATATACAGACGATGTACTTTAACCATAAATCTTGCAATTTTGGCAAAAATGGGATGGATACTGTACTCAGTCGGGATTGAGTACTAAAATTCATTTTTTTTTTTTAAACACTGCACTGAACATTGCCAGCAAAGACGATGTGGAACAGCTGTGCCTTTTTTGTTAAACAAATCATAAGATCTGTTGCTGGTGGAGCGTTTTTACTTCTGCCATTCACAAGTAATGTGTAAGTTGGTACTGGTGTTCATTTGAGCTGCAGTTTGTTTATCGGCCATATTTTGTTTTCTTTAGATCTTTGTTTTACTGTAACTGTAATGAGTGAAAATGGTGACATAATGAGTACATTATTGTTCATAGTGCTCAACAAACATCTGCCTGTCATGTTCGGCACTCTGCTTTATAATAACAGATATATAATCAAGTTATACACTTTAATTATTCTTCCCATCCCACATTTCATCAGGTCTTAATAACCTAATGACTTGCTCGTTCATGTAAAAATTCTGTTATTTCAACAACTTGTACACTAGACCCCCGATTTTACTAACCCTGGATTTAACGAAGGTAGCAATTTTACGAATATTCTCTCAGGAACCCTGAAAAAATAACGGCACTGAAATATGAATTCTAGAGTTGCAGTTATTATTTGGTAAGTCACAATATTTTAAATGAAACCAAAATAGTCAAAATCTGTTAAAAAATGTGGCAGTAAAAATGTGGCGTACCACCACCTGTGCCAAGCCAGCCGCCCTACTGTCTTTGCAACTACGACGTATTAGGATCTAAATGGAGACCATACTGTAGACGGCGCATGTGCATATGCTCATTTAAATGTAGTACGGCCTCCTAGGCTATTTCTCTACGTCTCCAAGTCTTATAACTCTCGCCTCGTGCAGAATGTGTTTATGTTCTTACACAAACCCCATAAATAATAGCCTGAAATTATTTTTTCTTTACTGGGTTAACACCGTACGTACTTAAAACAATTAACTTGACGCATAATTTACTTTAACAGTGCGTTACTGCGTGTTGTAAAATGTGCAAATTACGAGCAAGAGCGAACACGATGATCGCACTACCTATCAGTCACGTGTAGAAACATTTGTCTCCACCTTAAGGTATATTGAACTTTAGAAATAAATATGAAATTCATGTATTGCGTAATCCCAGAACTACTAATTTATTTTTACGTAATATACTGGCTGTGAAAACGATTATTTGCAACCACTTATACATGAAATTTTCGACATTTTTAGGTAAGCACGTCACAAAATGGTGTTTTTTGGCTTGTTGAGCGTCAGAATATGCTACGACTCTGCTATCTATCCACCCTATTGTGAACGTTCGTATAGTTGCGCTGTCTGTCCTCCCTGCATGCTACTTCTATTGACGTTCGCGTACTTAGTATCGAACATCGAGGAATTGTTTTGACGTTAAGTTATGTAAAAGAGTGTAATGAATAAATACATCCTCTTTTTCCTTCTTTCTTTGGTGAATAATTTACAAGGGCATTGTGCGTTTGTATGTAATGAATGCCTATTTTTTCCGACGCTATGGAATCGGACTATTCGCTCGCGAGAAGGCACTCAGGTTTCTCATTTTTTTGAGGGGACAAGGGTTGGTCATATCTACTGTTTAGTGGTGTTCTTTTGATCGTAAGACGTCTGTCTATTGATACAAATTTATATTTCAACAATTACTTGCCTTATTTTTCCGTTAAATGCTATGGAAGTCGGGCTATTTGCATGAGAGAAGACACTTGGCTGCTCGGTTTTCTCATTTTTTTGGGGACAAGGGTGAGTTATATCTACCGCTCAAAGGCGTGACGTCTGATTACTGATATCAATGTATGATGTATTATTACATTAATTAATTTCCTGCAAACGCTATGGAAGTCAGAGCCAGACTACCGACTAGAGCCACTTTGCAGAAAAAATGCAATTTTAAATTTTTAAGTTGGTAAGGGGAAGGGGGGGGGGAACAAAATAGGCTGCTGTCGATTTTAAGAAGGTAGCGATTTTGTGAATGTAATAAGAGGAACCGTGAAGATTAGTAAAATTTGGGGGTCTAGTGTAGTTACAACAATTTTTTGTGCTATTATGAACTCTTGTAGTAACAAGATTCTGTTTACCTATATTTGTACCATGGTTGGTTTGTGTTTACTGGAACTACGTGCGTTACAAAGCATTTGAGTTGTTTGTACAAACATGTGTGCTCGTGAGGTGTTGTTTTAGTTGGTACAGACTTATTTCAATTTTTTTTTCTAGTCGGTATAATTAATTAGAAGTGCAAGATTTATTTGTGTATTTTTACCTTCTTCAGTTTCAGACTCGCTGCTGATGATGCCCAAGAGCTACAAGAGCTGACAGCTTAACAGTAACAGTTATCAAAATTGTGACTTTATAAGTATCAGTGCCAGTGACGTAATTAACTGACAGTATTCAACATGACAGCAGAGGAAACATCGGCCGATCTTGCCCCATCTTCTACTGTAGCTCTCACAGAGGAGCAGCAGCGCTTCCTGGATCAGTGTGAGACGGAGTTTGCTAACCGTTACACGGATGATGACCCTGAGTTTGTGCGTGAGCGTGATGCAGGATTGGCCACACCACCCATAGTGGATCCATGGTACAACAAACCTCGTCGCAACTTTGACTGGTCACGGCAGCAGGGGAATTCGGGGCGGAGGCAGAACTGGGGTGGTCGCAACGAGCGGTACGAAGGGGGAGGGTACCAGCACCACCGGCAGACCGATCGTTACCAGCAACGGCACAGACCATATTGATGTGTACTCCGTCACATTTGTTGCAGTGTATGTTTGCAGTGTGTGTATGTGTTTACATTGATTTCGAACACATGTGCAGTTTGATGATATGCATAACTTTGTATAATTTTTAATTAACAGTTGTATGTGAAACATGTTGAGCATATGTATACCTTTGTGAGATTGATACTTAAATAAAGAAAATACATATATTTTGTGCACGTAGTCTAGTCGTGATTATTGGTAACATTAGTTGGTTTTAACTTTAGTGGGTGGGTCTAGTGAGTCTAGTAAGTTGCAACATGCTGTTTGCAGCAGTGTCACCTTTGTTTTTGTAAGTGTGGCTTCAGGTACTATAATTCATCACACAATTATCACATAATTTTTACCATTTTACCACCATTTAATTTTAAATTCTCTGGTGTTATCATTGAGTGGTAAAACTTATAAAGTTGGAGTGAAATTTACAGAACAGAAATAAAATCACTTACCAAATAATCCCTTGTTATGGTGGATGTGTAGTAACAGTAAAAGTAACAATATTGTTAAGAAATATGCTAAATGTGTGTAATTATTGTGTGCTCTGTTTTTGTAAGCAAACGAGTTTGCAATGCCATATTTCAACCAAGTTAACAGCAAAAAGAAGTTGAACACTAATAGCATTTTCAGATATTGACACGACAAATAAAAGTAAAGTACGTAGATAATTTATCATACTCTGATTAATTACCAATTATTTTTTATCATTGAATTTGCTATTACAGCAGGGCATGTGTAGTTACCAGCTTTGCTCCGATATGTGCGTTTGAATCGGTCGCAGCATTTCCTGATCCTTTTTCTCACAGCATATCATCTTCCGTATCGTCGGTTGCATTTGCAGTGCTAGTCTTGGTAAAACTCTTAAATACTGTTTCAAGTGGTAATTTTCCCATTAACGCTTACAACAGTATACACTAAAACTATTAACATACCAATATTTTAAACATATCTTGCAGAAAAGGTGCATCAGAACTGGAAGTAAATCTGACAACAATGTGTTTGCTATGCATTTCCTCTCTTTCTGTGTTTTTTTGTACTGTCTTTTTGGGGAGTGGCTGTGTGTAAATCAGTTTGGAAATCAAAATGTGTGGGGGAAGTAAGAGCTATGCAAGTTGAGAGGAGGAAAAAAATTTACTGGACCGAACATTAGAAAAAAAAAGGAGAATGTATTTCTTTTCTTTATTTAACATTACTCAATTTTGATTTACTTGGAATGGTTGTCCGAGGAATGTACGCTATGACCAAATACGGATGTTGATTCACCCTTAGCACATTAAAATCTGCCTGAAATGATCCATGAAAACCAGGGGAAAAAGGTATGGTCTTATTAAATTTGCTGTGTTAATATCTTGCTGAAAACAGGAACTTCCGTAGCGCAGGAACAGACAATTTTAAAAAAGAATGTACTACTTGACCATGACAAATAGTTCCGCGGGAAAATGCTAACTACCGCTGTGTTGTCCTTGACCACCGCGCGCAACTGGTGTGGTGCACCACAGCATTGGCCATAATACAGTGACACAGACAGCCAGTGTATAGATGTGAACTGAAAATGTATGAATTTCTTGGTATGGTATGGCTTGTCTGTTACAGCTTGAGTTACTGGGAATATCGCAAAGAAAAGTGTGCGTTATCTTTGTATACTGAATACAAAGTGTAAGTTAACTAATATACCAGTCAGGAAGTTAAAAGACTGTGGTTGTGGGAAGAAAAGTCTTCGCGATAAGGAAATACGATACGACCAGTATTCAAGCGTTGTTCGCATGCCTGTCCTACTTATCATTAAGTCGTTGCATTATCTGTTTTTCTCTATTTTCGCCGCTACGTCTCCACTGGCCGTATGCCACGAACTCATGTCAGGCGCAGTACATTTCCCTCCCTGTGACGTGTCTACCTACTACTAGTGCCACGCTTTTTACCCTCACGGGAGGACTAGTTGTCGTGGTCGAGTAGTAGCATACTGCACTTGTAAATAGTACAGTTGCTCATATTTTGTGTAATGTGTACAGAATTGTTTAAATCCCTTGTCAGACGTATGTCGCAATTTGCACAAGAGTATTTTATTTCTGTGTATACAAATTGTAAACTGCTCGTTTGCAGTCCGCTAGAGGGGTTCGCCGACAATGTGTCTGACGTCTCAGATATCATGGAGCAGGTAGCCGTACCGGGCATTCAGAAAGCAACACTATTTAGTTTTAACAGGTAAAAGAAGAAAGAGTGGAGTCCTTTTCTGCCTCATAGACAGAAAAACAGTTCACTTCCTTCAGTGTTGCGACAAGATTTGTTACAGTGAAGCTGGTAGGTGGCCTTTACACTAGTTTGATTTTCTGTTTGGCAGATTGTGATAAGGGTACTGCCTGCCACATGAGTTTGTTGCAGTGTGTTAGTAAATAAATTTTTTTGAAACTATTCCACATTTGCCCTTTGTTCCAGTGTACAACAAGAAAACACACTTTGGACAAGGATAGAATGTTATTGTTAAGGCACCATGTCCGTTAAAAACACTATTTCTAAGCCCTCCAACATAGCAAAAAATTGCCTTTTCAGACTGTGGTTCTTCAAAATGTACTAACAGGATATATGTGAAACTCAGAAACATGCGCTGAACTTTGCTTCGGACTTTCCACCAATAAAGTTGTATGATCATCACTTTCTACAATTGACACACTATATTTATCCAGTTAAGTTTTGTTTCATATGCAAATGAAATTACTTTTAAAAGTCATGATGAAAACCTATTACAACTTGCTATGTTTTCTGGATCACATGACAGATCACCAGTGATAACCAGGTTGTGATCAAAAATGTATGCAAGCAGTTAGTTTGGGTCACTTTTTTAGCAAAACTGCAATTTTTACTCCACACTGGCTAGAAGATGTTTTGTAAATTTCTCGTAGTGATGATAAAATAAAAAAAAAAAAAAAGTAAGTGTTGCAATTCTTATGACCTAAACAATTAATTTATTTACCTGAATTTGAATGGTTAAGTACCAATTTTCGAGATATTTGCAAAAAACTAAAATTAACTTTACTTGTGCAATGATTAGCAGCGGTATGAGAAAAGGATAGTACACTGCAATTAGTTCACTGTACAGTGATGTAGCCAGGATTTGCGTAAACTGGGAGGGTGGGGGGTTAACCTGTGAGTAATTAAATGAACACCAACCTCCCTTTTATCAGTCCTGGGGTCCTCCTCCGAGAAAATTGGGATTCCAAGGTGCACATTAGTGCTATTTTAGCATTGTTCTCTATGGAACATTGAATAGGTCGTACTATTTTACAATTTTTTTTTTAAATTTTTTAATAAAATTCTTTTTACATTTATTTATCGCACTGCTAATTTATGCTCTTGTATGGTATTTTTGGTGAATCAGCACCGTGAACTTTGATATGAAAGGTAGCCTACTGTGCAGTCGCAAAATTTAAAAGTTTTGTGAAGGCAGGTCTGCAGCTGGGCCTGAACCCAGTGATGAAAAGCGGCGGAAGCCAATCGCCAAAACGTGGCGAGCAGACTATACAAGGTGGCACCCGCCTGTTCATGCGCTCGAAATGTACTTGTTGAGCTTCTACACAACTGGAAATTGTTACTAGTCCATTTGTTGGTTCAACAAAAACTGTATTTCCTTGCAGCAAGCGCATCAACTCGTGTATTGACAAACACATTTTGTTACATTATATGAAAATAATTTACTTATGCAGTACATTATTATCTACTACATATTATAGATAGGCACTAAATAAATTCAAGCTTAAGGCAACGCTTTCTTGTTGCTACTGTTTTTGCAATAATTTAATAATTATTTTTAAAGTTTAAACGAGAGCATATATCATAAATCTGTTTAGCAGTTTTGTTTAAAATGTCTTTTTTTTTTTTGATAATTAATTTTTTAAAACAAGATGTACGGTTTCGACTAAAAAGTCAATTAACAAACGTTTCGTTAATGACATAACTAGATAAAGCCATAGTATTTACTGCCTTAAAAAAAATCTAGATACTATGCAGACGACTTTCAACAAAACTGCCAAATATATGTTTGATATCTACTCTCGTTTAGGCGTAAAACATTAATATCGGTAAGAAAAAGTAGATACAACAAAGCATGGCCTTAAATGACCGTATATACCAGCAATTGTTACATGAGATGGCCAGGTGACCGATCACTGACCTAGTCACTGGCAGTGCGTATCTCTGCTGCGACCTTAAATTCGTTCTGTGTAAAAATGTTCGAGCTTATAAATGCCCCGCCATAGCGGCACAATTACTAGCGTGTAGTTAAAAATTTTGGTACGGTTGAGTTACTATTGTTTATATTAATATCAATCATTTGGATGCACAATCACTGATATGAAATACACTATTTCTGATATTTAAATAAAATAAAATGTTTACCTTCCTCTTGGCACCACCGCGTCATTGTAGAAATGTTTATTTCACTGAGATTGTGTCTGCTCAGTTGTAAAATATAGTACAGTTGTACAAGTGGTGTACTGTATATTTTTATATTTGAATACTACATCACAAAACTAAAATGCAAACCTTAAGAAATGGAAGAAATTACAGGATTCCGTTGAGTTCCTTTATGAACAGCCATTTTGTCCCATCTCTGGACACATAAGACAGATTTATATATTTGTATATCTTGTTTTACATTTCATTATTTCATGCCACTGCTCTCCCCACTATGTATATTTGGATATTTATAGATTGTGTGCTGAAAAAACAAATGCATATCTTTGCAGCAGCACTTGTTCTGTAAAACAATTGACTTCCAGTTTTCAGTAAAGTCATGATTTTACACAGTTTACCACTAATGTGCATTTAGTTAGACCCTACATATGGGAAATAACAAGGAGCTAATGATCTTGTTCTTGTTACAGCATTTACAAGAACACTGGACATTAACATGCAACTCCTTCCTTGGAAACTGTGGGGTTGTAAAACAGGGGTTTTATTGTAGACCTACAGGAAAAAAACCCTTTATAATTACTTCCCGTACAAAACGACCCTATTCTCGAAAACCGTGAGAGCTCATTATAATGAGGTTTTGCTGCATTTCTCAAGTTGTGCAGTTTCTGCAGGGGAGGGTCATTGCAGAGGATTGTGCTATTGATGTTGGCGACATAACAAGAAGCGCCATACTCTGTCACGAACTGTCCGCTCGCCATGTTATGGCGGATGCATTGGCGTCATCGGGGAATCCCAATGACGTTTCTCGGGAGTTGCGACATTGAGCGAAAACCAATGACATCACGATCCGCCATAACGTGGCAAGCGGACAGTACGTGACAGAGCCTACAAAAATTACTTTTAAAACTGCAAAATAATTCATTTAAAGGAGAAAAAATAGTTTTTTTTTAGATTTCTGAAAATTCACCAGATTTGTAACCAGATTTGCACAGAAAGCACTAACTTTTCGACTTGTCGCAAATGAAAAATTTTGGCAACCAGACAACCTTGGAAATCTCCAGATCTGGTGGCGAAATCACCAAGTTGGCAACTCTGTCACAGAGGGATGTTTTTTCGGAGAATTTTGAAGGGAGTGTCCCAGTTGCCCGCGATGGAGCCTTTCCCGCGGCCTTTCCCCTTATGCGTCTCCCTACTGTCACACGGCTGGCAGGAAGTAGCAGGTATACGCTTGGGCCACCCACAAGTGTCTATCAGTGGGCCGGTCCTTTGTTCCCATTGGCAGCTTATTGATATAGGGAGGGATGAAACCACTGGAGGAGAAGAAGATTATTTTCATCGCGGGAAAGCGTCCATCGCGGGCAGCTGACCTAGCACCGGGACGTGGTTGCGCGCGCACGTCGGTCGCTGTGCTGTTCGTAGCAAAAACATCAGTCGCCGCGCACAGACCGCATTGTACTATGGAGATCGACGCTGGACATTTTTAGCGATCTCGCAATAGGCTAATTAACGATGCTATGATCTAATGATCTAGATTACATTAATCGTAATTCTGTAATGTTATAAGTGCTCTTCCGTAGTTTTGGCTGTGTTTATTTGTGGAAAATGATTTTGTGTAACTTAAAAGGGAGGTCAAATCACATATTTGTTTTTCGTTCAATTGTGATTCGACTTACAGTACTTAATATGCTGCTGTAACAGCCGCAGGCCTTGCACACATTTTCATGTTACATCGGCTTTAAGGTAGAAGTGTCAGAATAAAAATTGAAATGCTTGCATTTTTAAATAACTGTTTGTAGTTACATGAAATATTGTTTACATTGTCCTACGGTGGAAAAAGCCATATGACATGAGGGGGAGTGCTGGGTTGACGGGAAAATGACTCGGTAGGTGAGTCGGACAGGATGTGGGTGACAAAGTTAAGGGCATGTACCGGCTAGCAGAGAGAGCTGAGATGAAACGGATAGTGGAAGATGGATAGTGGGAAATGGTACACGGTGGAAGCCGCCGGGAAAAAAACCCTCAGATGATGATCCCAGGGTTGACAGGCCGACGACCACGGGGCAGAAGCAGAACGTACCAGTGGATTTTAGCACCCTCCAAGGCTAGATTCTTCAGAGACCTGTCAGGGCCAGTCTCCACGCCCCAACATACTCGGAAAATAAGTACACTACATGTCACTAGGGACGGGGTGAGCAACTACTACTTAAATAAAAGAAGAGGATCATTTCTGTAGTTTACTCACCATATGCAGCAATTAGCTGGTATGTGCTGAAGGCCAGTGCCAGTGGAGCGAGCCTGTAATCCCTTCAGTGGGTGCGCGGGAAAACAGCTCGAGACAACGGTGAACTTACTATGTATATAAGAGTCCTACGTGGTATATAATAGGGAAAATTCATAGAAAGAGTTTTTAGTATTTACCTCATTCGTCCGAATTATTTCGGCACTAAATGCAGCCAGGCAAAGCAATAGTTCCGTCCGTGTACACTGTAATTTTCGTGTTATTCAGCTTTAAAAATTCAATTTTTTAAAACTCCGCCACAAACATTGAAAACGCGTTCTTATTGGCTGACACATTTATGACGTAGTCTTACTTGTTTTTGGTTAGCCACCGCACGCCAGTGACGCCAGGCACTATTGTGTGTATTGGACTTTTTCAACGACTTCATAAACTAATCAAATTTAGCGAACCCGGTTAAGTAAAACTTAATTAGGGGAATTCACCCGTTGTTTGGGCATTCGTGGTTTTAGATTTGGTAGCCAACAACGAAGATTTATTTCACTTGAGTTAATTGTTAAGGCCCGTTCACAATCGACATGAAAAAAATAACATAACTTACACAGCATGCATAACATGCGAAATTGTCCGTACACAATCACCACGAAATTGACCAATCAGAAAATAATCAACAAGAAAATAACTAATTTGTTATTGGACTAAAATTTTCGCGCCAACAGCACTTGTGACGTTTCATATTCTTATTGGCCGGCATGAAAAACTTGGCGTAGAAAACTCAGAGATGACCATCTTTAACGCCATGCCAAGCAAGTTACGCCACGTAAGTCATGCCAAGTATTCATTGCGAACGCCACCATTCGTATCACAGATATTCACTTTCTTATGCTATGTTTTTTACTTGCGCCATGTCGATTGTGAACGGGG
>PNEQ01000248.1:3914-36800 GCA_003012365.1 Medauroidea extradentata
AAAAAAAAAAAAAAAAAAAAAAAAAAAAAAAAAAAAAAAAAAAAAAAAAAAAAAAAAAAAAAAAAAAAAAAAAAAAAAAAAAAAAAAAAAAAAAAAAAAAAAAAAAAAAAAAAAAAAAAAAAAAAACAAATATATATATATGTGTATATATATATATATATATATATGTGACAGTAAAAAGTTGCTATTTCTGATCAAACATAATTAAATGGCGGGAAATTTAGAGAAATAAATGTCTCTTTCAAAAACTGTCTAACGCTCGTCCTTTTAGGGCAATCGCACTGTCACATACATTTTTCAAAGAAATAAGGGTAGCGCCACCCCCTTTCAACGTAGTTGAGATGTGTTAAATGAACAAATTCTTCAATTTATTATTGTTTCGGAAAAACTATTTCGTAACCAGAAATTTGTTTCTGTCAACAAAAAAATTTTCCTAAACAGTAAAAAAAATTGTTTATATTTTATCAAACTTTGAAAGCGTCTGTAGCACTTCCTGTGTGAGCTGGATCATGGGTTCCCTATATCAAACATTCTATTTTCATCTCAGCAAACACATGTTAAAGTGTGTCGGTATGTTTTAGATACACGTTGTATATTATTGTGTTTTGAAGTTTATCAGTCTCCTAATTTGATATTTCTGTATATTGTGCTACAGTATACTTGTTTTTCTGGGTTAGTACAAAAAAGTGCCTGTGCATTATCTTCAAGTGATAATTTCTTCCAGTTGCATGCCAGCTAACTGTAACGTATTTGTTGTTTCAGGGCTTAACACATGCAAAAGCAGCGTCAAATTTGGCGCGTGATGGTCCAAATGCTCTTACTCCACCTAAACAGACCCCGGAATGGGTGAAGTTTTGCAAAACACTATTCGGGGGTTTCTCCATGCTCCTGTGGGTGGGAGCAGGACTGTGTTTCATCGCGTATTCGATAGAAGCCACAACCTCGGAAGACCCCAGCGATGATCACGTGAGTGTTGCTGTGTTCTTGGTGGCTATTTTAGTGTTGCAGTATTATTGTTGACCCCCGACGCAAAAAGGGTTCTTTTTATAAGTTAAACTCGTGTATCTGTGCGTTTGTCTGAGGCATCGTAACTCCTAAACGGATTAACCAATTTTGATTTTTTTTAAAGGTGAATTTATCGAGAGTATTCTTTGCTATGATTCAAGAAAACCTGTTTAGCCGATTTATGATCTTCAGCTCTTTTATAGTTGTTGAAAGGATGTGAGCAACTCTACTGGTCAGATCAAGTCGGGGGTGTTTAAATTTTAAAATTAAGTGTATACTTGTGGATACGGTTGTTAGACTAAGGGCCATTGTTATTATTATAGTTGTTGTTATGTCCTACGTGTTTCAGGCAAGCCATAGTGTGCCTTGATACCATTGCAACAGTGTATGCTCCTCACCCAAATCGCCAGTGTGGCGTAAACGTTTGTTGTATTGTGTTCCTTTCGTTTCGTTATAAATAGGCGCCATATTATTTGAACAGATGTTATATATTTGTTTTAAAATTTTTGTAGCTGTTCCTGGGAATCGTGCTCGCAGCGGTCGTCGTCGTAACTGCCATCTTCTCGTATTATCAAGAAAATAAAAGCTCAAGGATCATGGACTCTTTCAAGAAGATGATCCCACAGGTTTGTACCCGTGAACACGTGCAAGGAATTTTGTTGATAAATTGGATTTTGAAAATGTGTTCAAATTATTGGGGTTGTTAAATAGTGATAAACTTACGGGAATTAAATTCGCCAAACAAACTTGCTCTTCATAGTTCAGTTTCGTGTATTGAAATTATTTTTATGCATTTTTTTTTCAATAGATGTCAAGACAATAATCATGCTTTCCTATTCTATGTTGATTTTTTTCTTGTCAATGTGTGTAAGGTATGGAGAAGTGAAGACAGGTGTAAACTGTAAACGTTAACTGTACTGAACAGATTTTTATTGATTTATGCTTATTCAGTGCAATACTGGGCCCTTTATTGGGCTGTTTTCCTAATGCAGGTGGTGGTTACAACAACTTTCCTTTGTTTAACTTATGTATTATGGATTTAATGCGATACAAGTAGATAATTAGATAGCTGGAGATATCTACTTGTCACGGCCGTAGAAGAACAGGTCAGGACACTCGCCTGGAAACTTGACCCCCTTGTTGTTTGGCTGCAGTTCACCAAGTTACCGATAATTTTATACATTTTTGGCGCTGTAATCCGGGCGGTCGAGCTCAAACTCCACCCTCTTCCCTCCCACTAAGATAAACAATTTATCTAAACATATATTTTATCAATTTATGAAATACTTCCTTCGTTCACAATTTTAAAACATGGCTCCAGAAATATTTATTTACTTTACAATGTTAACAATGGAAAAGAGTGGGCGGAGTTTGAGTCCGGCCGCCCGGATTACAGCGCCAAAAAGTACAACGTTCTCGGTAACTTGACGAACTACAGCCAAACAACAAGGGGGTCAAGCAAAATACATTGGTAGATAGGCGAGTGTCCAGACCTGTTCTTCTACGACCGTGCTACTTGTAACAATAACAATTGATTTTGTCAAACACACAGTTATTTGTTGAGATAAATATTTGTGTTACTACAATACTCCTAATTAACACATTTATAATAACATACGTGTTAATGGGAACAATTATAAGGGTATAGTAGACATCTGCAGATAACTTAGAGTTGGAATAATTAAGTTACCTAGTTGTTGTACTAAGCTGTCGATATATCCTTTAAGCTAAATTTCCGATTTACGCACTGTTAATAACATGCTATTTTACTTAGTACAAATGTTTGGACAGTTTGCCACAGTGGTGCGTGACGGAGAAAAAGTGTCTGTGAAAGCAGAAGATCTGGTGATTGGCGACTTAGTGGAGGTGAAGGGTGGCGATCGTATCCCAGCGGACATCCGAATCATCGAAGCCAACATGTTCAAGGTCGACAACTCTTCCCTAACAGGAGAATCGGAGCCTCAGAGTCGAAGTCCAGAGTGCACCCACACCAACCCTCTGGAAACAAAAAACATCGCTTTCTTTTCAACAAACGCTGTGGAAGGTTTGCAATTAAGTTTTGGTTTTTTGTTCGAGTTCCGAGATAAGTTAAATAATTATAAAATTATTAAAATTTAAAATATTTACATATATTTTTTTTTAATTGGAGAAAGTGTGGCATGATTGAATGAGTGAAGATTAATGAGTTAACAGACTGAAACAAGTATGTAGCAAAATTTAGCATTAAAAATACATGCTAATAACGTAAAGCTTGTCCTGGGATATGATCAACCAGTTCATCAACCGAGATCCTTCAAAATCAGTGGGAGACACAGAACATTTCGACCCACCTGGTGAATGGGTCCATCTCCAGTCATCACATCAGAACCCTCTTTTCGTGGGTCATACATTATTCTGTCCATGTGATAATTATCACGTAGGTGTGGGAAGGCTCTATGGGGCACGTGGAGTGCTGCTTCTTTGTTCAGACCTTGGCCTTAGAAGTTCAGGTCTGGACACTGCTATAAAATATTGACCCCCTTATGACTGATCTTAGTTCCTTCACTATCCACAAAAATGAATGAGAACTGATGACGCCACTAGCACACTCGTGCTAGTAATTATTTTTCCAACATTAAATGTATTATATTTTTAAAGTACAAATATTAGAAACTTACTTAAGTTTAACCAGAATATGTTTAAACACTTGAGTTTTGATTAAAATAACGAACTTCTCTTCACAACAGCCCTACTGCGATAGTGGCGCCAACAGTTTCGCTCAGTCATAAGAGGGTCAAAGATAAAGCATTGAAGAGTAGGTAAGTGTCCAGACCTGTACTTCTAAGACCGTGGTTCAGACCTTGGTGGACCTCGAGGTGTTGGCAGTGTCGCCACCTTCACACCACACACTATCTCTGGACGAGTGTGACTGACACTGGCAACCCAGAGTCTATAGTCTGTAGAGCATAAGTTTGCCTGATTTTGAGATTTCTCTTCTGAGAAAGATGTCCGACAGCTGTATTGTGTTGACTCTTAAACCATCCATACTTCCTGGAAAAACAGGATCGCTTCAATCCTGTTACAGAAACACTTCTCAGAAAATAAAAATGTCAAAATCAAGCAGACCCATACTGTATAGAATAAAACACACAGAACACAATCACAAGTGTAATATACGTCCTACTCGAAATGCATTCACACAGAACAGTGTTGTCACCTTCTGAGCTTAAGGGGGAGAGTTAGATAATTTTCTTGTATTTTCAGTTTTGAGCCATAATATTTATTCAAGCTGTGTTATAAAAATTTTCTGTTCGACATTCATAGGACATATTCTTGGTAAACTACTTGACGTAAGTAATAATGGAATATTTCATTAATTTGTCATGCAGAATCATTGCAAGCGAATTATATGTTAACTTTCAAAAATTCTCTTCCAGTGATTCTGCATTACAAATTAATGAAAGATGCCATCGTTATTTATGCCAAGCAGATTACCAGAAATATATACTATGCTTTGTCGAAGGTAAAATTTCGATAATACAATTGGAATAAATGTTATCACTCAAAAACTGAAAATACAATACAATTGTCTAACACTCCCCCTTAAGGTGTTAGATTTACGTGAAAGGCAATGAAGGGTGTAAATTAGCAAACATTCGTTGCGTATAGGGTCCCGATAGATTGACTGCACTTGTATGCCAGAGAGAATATCACTTTACAGATACAAAAAAAAGGTTTGTAACTTTTGGAGTTTTAAGATTCTGGTGAAATAAAGAGCCGAACAACATTGCTCTATATCAGCTATGAGCAGGATTAATGCCATAATCCATCATTGCTACTGGTTTTACGATAATTAATTTTTAAATCCTAAACGGGAACAGATTTCGAAAAACTGTTGCACAGCCTTGTTATTTTTTTTTTTTTTGCTATTGAGTCTAATTTGTTCTATATAAACAGTATATAGCTTTGGCTAATTAGTTGATTAATGAGAATGTCCTTAATTACATAATTAGCAGAAACCATTGTATATTTTCTTGGAAAAAATAAATAATATAGTATACACTGTTTTTAACAAAACTGTGCAACAGTTTTTCGATATCTGCTCTCGTTTAGGATTTTAAAAATTATTATTGTAAAACCAGTAGAAATGATGGATCATGGCCTTAAATTCCCCTGTGCGGTATTTACACGAACGTCCATCTCAATAGCTAAATGTTGAGTTGGAGAATATGGCCGCCGCATCTCTTTTGCCAAAGCGGTAAAAGGTTCTAGATACGCCTTGGAACGGGCCACAACTTAAAATGTAAAATAATCAGCAAATTACCTTTGACATGCAAAGCGTCTGTAGCGTCTAGGCATTCGTTAAATCAACGTTAGAAACTATGGCGCCCCTCCAGAGAATGGTCACGGCTAACTATGACACGTACGTATCCGCGAATGTAAACATGGCAATGCACACGCCCTTAAATTGGTTGCCGTCGGAATGCTCTTATATCGTTCAAACGGCAGGGAAATGGCGGTAAAAGCCTTGAGTGATTTGCAGTGGCGTCATTTCAGGTTTTTCTAGGAGGGGGGGGGGGGGGCAAGATTTTGTTTTCCGGCGACAGTGACCTTGTTGCATCTTTTTTATTTATTAAGCATGCATAAATTATATGCTTTAGTAATAAAACTTCAGTTTTATGTGCTTAAGTTAGTATTATTTAAATTTAAAAATACAAAAAATATATTTATACACATAAAATTGTAAATCCAGGGGGGCGTGCCCCCCCCCCCCTGTGGCCTCAAATGACGCCCCTGGTGATTTGTAGTTGAGCCTAGCTACTCTGGTGGCGTACGCCCGTGTCCACGTTTATAAAAAAAATAACAATAAAATAAACAAAGAATAAAGACGAAAAGAAGCAGGCTTCCTTTGACGACAAAAGATACGACGTTGTGAGAACTGACATCGTCTTCAGGCACTTGTACTGACAGTGTGACAGGAACTCCAGCCAACCCCCACCTCCGTCAACTTCCCAACCCCATACACGTTTTTTTTGGTTCGCCTTTCTTGACATTACGACTATAGTACATTCGCCGAGATGTGAGAGTTGTAGTTTGTAAACAAGAGTGCGTGATATAGGATAAGCGGTAAGGGGTGTACAAGCTACTAACTTCTGCAGTGTGACGAGAGTTAAATTGGTGACTGGTCAAGCGAGTGTTCGTATTGTTCTCTGATAGTGTTTTAATCAGACAGAAACGTCAGAGTGTTCTAATCAGACAGAGCCGTCAGCTGTAAATGTGTTTCACTGTTACAGTCGAACGTAAGTAAACACATGTACGACCAACTAGGGCTGTTATGTACTGTTTATTCACTTATCGATCGTAGATCGTGATACGTACACTGCATGTTCGGTATAGTAATTATATATACAACACGTGCAACATGAATGATATCAATTACATACAAACTTCGCATAGTGTCTATAAAATGGTTAGTGTCTGTATATCTTATGTGACGGTTTTGTTAAAAGTATGATGTAAATATCATTATTGTGGAATGAATGTATTTAAAAAAATTATTTTATGGGTTCCATAATGTTGTCAGTTGCACAATACCGATGGTTTGATAATAACGAGGGCCTTTATAATGTTAATGAACGTATATTACTTAATTACATCGATTAGTATCGTAGATACTATCGAGAATAGTTACGCACCAAACATCGAAAATGTCAATGTCAAGAATTTTCAATATATCTAAGTATGTAACAGCCCTGCTGTCAATTTCTCGGGGTGCTTCACACCTATCTCATTCACACTCATAGGTTCCCACGACTTTGTGTGTTCATACTCGCCGAAGTACCACCAATTAGTTCATGGTATACTCTGTTTCATATAAGTTTCGATACATTTGACAGTAACTTATGGGCAATAATTTTTTAGTATTTTGTGATTTGTTGCACAATGCAAGACATTTTTAGCTCTAAAATGGTTCTGAAATGCCCGTTTCAGTATTTGTACTGCAAAGTTTGCCTTGTGTAGTGACAAAAATAACAAAATATTACAAATTATTTTGTATAAGTTGCTGTCAGATATATCCAAACTTATATGAAATGGTGTATATTCTACGCTCAATACCTGTCTGCCGCTACACGTGGCGAGCATTCCGGACACCCCTGATTACAAGCTGCAGTCACGTGAACACTGCGTGTTTTCATTGACGGACTTCACCGTCGATCACGTGCATGTGCTTCTCGCGCTCTCATTTGAACTCGAATAGATAGACAGTACATGCCGTTGATTTTTGCTGTTTTTGTTCTATTTTTTTGTATCGTCTTTCTGGATACTACTATATTCCTTTCTGGAATTTTACGTAAGTTATATGTTTGTTAACAACAGCTATTACCGTTTTTTTCTGTGTTTTTTTCTGCTGTTCGGTAACATTCGCTCACAATGGATTATATTCACAAAATGGTGTCGTTTATAACTAGGAGTATTCCTATCACAAGGGTTTTCGCCGTGCGGCTGTTTGCGTGTACGTTACTACCTAGAAAAGAAGCATAGGCTACCTACCCTTGGATACCAACAAATACAAGAATGTAATAAACTGATATCGTGGAGCTGCTCTGGTCAGAACAATAAAGTATACGCTAATAAAATACATGGGCAGCAGAGCCCTGAGTCGTCTTTCTTGGTGGCCAGCCACACAGTTATCCAAGGAGCATGTAAGGGTTTGACATACTCTGCGGCTGTTTCGAATTCATAGGATTAATCCTCGGTTCCCTGAATCCTCGCAGCTTTCACAGCAATGCATCCTTCGGGGTAAGGGTGCATTTGTGTATAAACATACCTTCCGAATTCCCAATTCAAACAAATGACTATCACAAGGGCGTAAGGTTGCTTGCCACGCATCCTTGGGCCAAGGATGTGTGGAAGGGTGCATCTTGAATCCTCGGTAGAAATCGGACACGAATAAAAATGGTCGCATCCTTCACGATGCGCTTTTCAAGGATGCGAGGGTGCGAAGGATCCTTGAAGGCACTATTCGGAAACAGCCACATCCTCCCCATCCCCTATTTTCAACACTCGTCACACGTCGCACACGGTAAAGGGAAAAAGAAGGGGAAAGGGGAGGGGGAAGTAGTGACAAGATAAAGGGGTCCCTTGCTTGCGGTTATGCGTGTCAGGTCTGGGTCTTCTCAGGAGGTACACAACGTCAATGTATAGTTTAGTTTTAGTTTATTTAATCTATAAGATATTTTGTGTGCACAGGCTAGTACAAAGATCTCAAACATGTCATATTTACAAAACAACAAAAAGTGATTACGTAGGCAATTTTTTCAATAATTAAGGAAATTTCTTCTTGTCAACTTAAGTTTGTACTGGTGATTACCCACATTGATCTTTTTGAATGCTATGATCACCTCATGTAAAAGATCAACATTGTTTACTGGCGCACCAACTAAGCAATATTATACTAATATTGCCATAATACCACTAATCTTTTATATTTTATGTTCACTAGGTCTAAATGTAATATGATTGTATGTTTTTGTAAAACTGAATTCTTTTAAGTGATAGCATATATTTTTGTGTATTAACTTAAGATATATGTATTTAACTAATCAGTACTGGAAAATTGTTCAACCGTCTTAAAATTGTATATAGTGTTCATATTGTACTGTAGATTTGTATTCATTAATGACAAGCACTGTACTCAGGAGCAATTTGCTCACTATCTGAGTATATTGGGTGATATAAATAAAATAAATAAATAAAAGGAGGGACTGAATGTATATAAATAGGGAACCATACTACTTAAAAAAAGCATAATTCAGTGTTGATAATTATTGGATGCCATATTCATGAACAGAATAAAATGTAGGGATATGCAACGGTTCTTTAAGATGTTTAAACAATTTAGGAATTACGAAACAAATATTTTGCAAAGGTTTTAGACGTTTGTTGTAAGCCTTGATGGCTAAGTACGGTACCTATATATGAGAGCTTTTTCTAGTACAGTTTTATTTACATTGTTTACAGTAGGCATGTGGAAGTTATCTGCATGTGCAAGCAAGTTTATATAGTTCTTTATTTCCCTCAGTATTTATTTGCATGCCTGTAGTGTTTTAAAAGTCCTTTTACAGGTCTCTCATGTAAATTAACAAGTACAGTACAGTATGTGGAAAGTAATGAAAATATTCAGTCAGTATAATTGCTAGTTAAGTATTAATATGTCTTTTGTTTACTTCGAGCCTATTAATTAGAACTGTCATAAACAATCATACTTTTGGAATTTAAGTAGTATATTTTTATTTTCAAACTAGTAACACAGCTTGTCGTGTTGTCAGTCTGACTCTCACTCGAAGAGTCATTGGTTTAATCCCACCTAGCTCTCCTAGGGGTGAGTTTTCCATACGTGGTTCCATCCCACTTCTTTATAAATAAATGGGTGCATTCCAGCTCCATATGAGTAGTTTCATTCCAATTTTAAGTGAATGGTTCCATCCCATTCTCAGACGAATGATTATATCCTAGTTCTAATCAGTCCAGATGGTTCCATACCAGTACCAGGTGAATAATAGTGCAGTTGTGAACATTCCCATGCTTCCCTTAGATTTAGGTGCTGATTAGTCTGTATTTGTAACTGTAAGTAAATTGTTATTGATTGTAAATAATTTAAAGCTGTGCTTGCATTGTTTTTAGGGACTGCAAAAGGCATAGTGGTAGCATGCGGCGACCACACTGCTATGGGACGGATCGCTGGGCTAGTGTCCAGTCTGGAAGCGGGCGACACTCCTATAGCAAAGGAGTTGCATCACTTCATCAAGATAATCACAGGCGTGGCTGTGTTCCTGGGAGTGCTCTTCTTTATCATAGCTTTCATTCTCGGTTATCATTGGCTGGATGCTGTCGTGTTCCTTATTGGTATGCATTACGCTAGCGAACATCAAAACTGTCTTTTTTACTTTCTCAGGAGAGTGATAAAATATTCTGATACCTACTCTTGGTATGTTGAGTCATTCCTGTGGATATTCGTTTTATAATCAATATACTAGATTGCATTTAATTTATATGTATTTCCAAGAATATTGTCTGCTTTAGTGTATTTTCAAGATTACTTTTTTAAAAAAGAGTGTTCCTAAAAAAGTGCTTCTTACTTCTTTTAAGATAAAGGTAATCTATTAGATCTAACTGCCAAGACTTTCTAATTCTTAAGTCCCATACAAGACGAGGGTGGCATTACTTGTTCCATGCAACACTGCAGTGATTAATTAACCGTTGTAAATCTAGTTTTAAATCTCGCTTTATTGAAGTTTTGTACCGGTATAGGATAGTGAGTGCTATGAAAATCATATTCCTTCTAACTTTCTGTTGAATAAAATTTGGTCCTTTGTAATCTTAAGTTGGCGTGCTTCAAATATGTTAAAAAATCTGTGAGTTAATTGACTAAATGTTTTGAAATTAGGTTTCTAAAAATGCTTACATTTTGTAATTGCAAACCAGCTAAGTCCAATTTTGCATACATAATCATAATATGCTGGCAGAAGAGGAGAGAATCTGAGATGTAACTTACTCAGTCTGTCATTAAATTAATATAATTTTATTACCAGAAATAGAAATGGAAAGTGGGGTTTTATCTTGTGTGTTCTACAACAATTTAGTAATAGTCACCCAAGTTACATAAAAATTTATTTGTTAGATGTGTGTTCTACAACAATTTAGTAACAATTCTTACCCCTTGAAGTTTTGTGAAAATTAATTTGCTGTTTATATATATCATCATGGACTACCTAATTAGCAAACTTCATAAGTAAAACATTTTTTATCGTTTACTGACTAGCCTAGTTGCTTTTAATAGGTAATGATTTTTAAAACAAGTGGTACCAATAACTAATAAAAAAATGCAAAATAATGATAAAATATTTTTAAAATAGAAATACAGTGTTTATGTTTTTAATGTTAACAACAAATTTTTTAGTTTTGTTAATATATACGACAACTTTTTCCCTCAAATATTTACCAACATTTATAAGAAATGGTTTGTTTTTAATGTGGAAAAGGTTGCATTAAATTCTGAATAATAAACAAATATTTAGGGATAGTGAACCCAACGGCAGGTCTTCACACCCTGAGAGGTAGACGTTGAAACAGGGAGTCTGTAAGCATTTGCTGTTCCCTGACGGATGACAGGAAGTGACCACAAGGGTGATGGAGTGCAAGGATGCGAGAAACGGGAGTGCCACAAGAAAACCTGCCAGCCAACCTCAACATCCACCACATTTCCTATACACAAAAACTCTGGATAACCCAAATCACCATTATGGGAGACGAGTAATCTGACCACATCACCATTGAATTACCTCCTTTAAATAACTGAATTAATGTTGTTAATTTTTTTACTGAGCTTGTTAGTGATTGATGGGGTGAGGGTGTTGCTGACAGATTGTCCTGTGCTCTGCAGGCATCATTGTCGCAAATGTACCTGAGGGTCTGCTGGCCACAGTGACTGTGTGCCTGACACTGACAGCAAAACGCATGGCCTCCAAAAACTGTCTGGTGAAGAACCTGGAGGCAGTGGAGACGCTGGGGTCAACCTCCACCATCTGCTCCGACAAGACAGGAACACTCACGCAGAACCGCATGACTGTCGCTCACATGTGGTTTGACAATCAGATTATCGAGGCAGATACCACTGAGGATCAGTCAGGTAGGTGAAAGGTTAACAGATATGTATCACTGAAGACAATCATTTTTCTATGCTTTTTGTTTTGGTTCAGTTACATTGTTTGACTATCCCGAAACACTGCAGCCACAAAGTGCCATTTCAAAATACAGTGCATACATATAACTGGGAAGTATATGAAAATTTTATTAGTGAGTGAAGTGTGTTATATGTAGTGGTATGGTGCTGATACCAGTTATCATGTGAGAAGAGTCTATTTTATGGTTCACAGTTGTTTGTATGCTATTGTATGGAGGCTAAAATGTGTCCGTAAGTTGAGTAGGCACTAAAGTTATATGAACTGGCACAATAGAAATTACATTAGAACTTTGCACTCTTGTTTTAAATAGAAAAAAATGCAGTTCTTGTGATACTTTTTTATTTATTTATTTTTAAGCCTGGTAACCACGGTCATAGAAGAACAGATCTGGACACTCGCCTATCTACCAATGTATTTTGCTTGACCTCCTTGTTGTTTGGCTGCAGTTCGCCAAGTTACCGAGCATGTTGTGTGTCTTTGGCGCTGCAATCAGGGCGGTTGGGTCCAAACTCTGCCCAATTTTTTCCATTGTTAACATTATAAAGTAAATTAAGATTGCTGGAGCTATGCTTTAGGATTGTGAGCGAAGTAAGTATTTCAGAAATTGATAAAAATTACGTTTTGATAGATTGTTTATCTTAGTGGGAAGAAGTGGGAGGAGTTTGAGCCAGACCGCCCTGATGGCAGCGCCAAAAACATACAGCATTATCGTGAACTTGGCGAACTGCAGCCAAACAACAAGGGGATCAAGTTTCCAGGCGGGTGTCCAGACCTGTTCTTCTACGGCTGAGCTGGTCACAAAGTAGAAACAGAAGCAACAAGACGTGATATTTATCATATTAGTTTTCTCTATGGATTACGGTGTCGAAGTTCGTATAAGTTTGGTTAGATTGCAGTGTAGTGGGATCTATCTTATTATCTGGGAGAAATTTGACACATAAGTAACATCACATTGACCATTTTTCAATATGTAACTGAGATCCAGGCAAATTACAGTATTCCTTGAAATATAAGTGGTTTTTTTAAACCAATGTCTCAAATTCCACATACTTTCCTGTATGCCCCAAAAGCTGATACAATAACAATGGTTAAAAAGCTCCATTATGTTGCTTCTAATAGAGTTAGTTATTATCTGATGTTGAGCCTCGAATCGTCATGTTTATTATTAATAAATATTTAGTTAATACAGAAACTAATTACAGTATCTCAAGCAATACAAGTGCTTATATAAACCAATGTCTATAACGGTATTATTTATATTCCTGTACGCCCCGAGAGCTGGTCCGATAACAACAATGAAAAAGCTTTCCTTGTCGCTTCTGTTACTACTTATTTATTTTGTGGTCTGGTTACAAAATATGGGGCAGTGTTGATAGATTTAAATTAAGCAGTTATCAAATTCTGTGGATATTTATTATTAAAATACTTACCCAATGTCTCTTTTGTGTTCATTATGACTGCTCCTGAAACACAGAATTTATTAAAATACAGTATCTCTGTTAGTCCAGTGAAATGTATCTGTTGCTTAAAGATACTTGTTTATTATTTTTCTCCTACTGTAACTAATGAGTTATTTTATTTTGAAAGGTACGGGAAGGTTTTTTATGTGATTAGAAATGTTCCACTCTTTTGCTAAGTTGTACAAGACAGTGACTATGATTTTAGACTTCTGATGTACTTTTTGTTTGTTATTGCAGGTATTCAGTACGACAAGTCTGGGCCTGGTTTCAAAGCATTGGCACGCATAGCAGCACTTTGCAACAGAGCAGTGTTTAAGCAGGATCAGGAACACATGCCTGTACTGAAGAGGTACTTGAGAAGATTACATTATATTTGTATAATTAGTATGAATGGAAAACGTAATTTTAATTTGGCATGTTGAAGAATAAGCATGGATGGCAACTATTTACAATTCTTTGGGACCATGTGTATTTTTGTAGGGAAGTGATAGGAGATGCATCAGAGTCAGCACTGTTGAAATGCATGGAGCTCGCACTTGGTGATGTCAAAGGTATACGGGCACGTTATCAGAAGATTTGTGAAGTGCCTTTCAACTCTGTGAACAAGTATCAAGTGTCGATACATGAGAATGAGGGAGGGTATCTGCTTGTCATGAAAGGGGCACCTGAACGCATCCTGGAACGTTGCAGCACAATTTTCATCAACGGCAAGGATGAGGTTCTGGATGAGGAGAAGAAGGAAGCGTTCAACGATGCTTATTTGGAGTTGGGTGGCATGGGCGAACGTGTGTTAGGTAGGTATAAAAAATTGATTTTGCCATACTGTATTTGTGAATTTTTATTTGTTAAATACCTATCTTGTTGTCACATCTTCTGGACAAAGAACTTAATGATTGTTTTTACTGTATCTACAATTTCAGTATGCAGGTTAAGACACTGTATCAGTGTCATGAATGGATTTATGAATTTGTTCATGTAATTAGTCAATTCAGAAATTTCTTTACTTTGCATCATTAGATAAATTTGAATAAAAAGTGTCTAATTTCTTTTGTGTAACTGGGTGTCCACTCACTGTGGGGGAAAAAAAAGGGGGGGGGGATTATGTCAGGAAATTTTTCCTGATTTGGGCAGTAGGAAATAGTGGGGAAATGTTCCCATGAGCCAGGAAACTAAAAAAGGGATTAAAAAGTTACTGGTACCTGCTGTAGTTTCTTTAGTTTTTTGAAGAACAAATAACTTTATTTAAAACATTAAATTTATAAAAAAATTGCAAGATAAAAAGGCAGTGTGCAACTTATTACGTGGTCTATTAATGAAAGCAGACACAAAAAAAAACTACAACACATTTTTGCACAAATTTGACATTTCAATGCCTGACGAATTGGGCCTAGCTGACAAAACATTGCTATAGCCCTAGAAATGTTTGCCATCCTATTTTGTATGTGTTTTTATCTGCTAGTATTGGGTATGTGAGTAGGCCTACTTATGACACCTGTTTTTAATTAATTTTATGATTAATTCATCAGCAGGGAAAAAATGTGGTACGAAAGGTATAGTCCTGACAAGTAGTTGGGAAAAATTATGAGACTGCCTGAAAAACAGGGAAAGGGCAGGGAATTTCAAACAGGATTTTCAGTGGACATCCTGTGTCATCTCCTTTGATACAGTATAATACATATATATTTTCCTTTTCATGCCAGGTTTTTGTGACTTTATACTGCCCGCCAAGGAGTTTCCGAAAGGTTTTGAATTTGATGGTGACAACCCTAACTTCCCCCTGACTGGTTTCCGTTTCGTTGGTCTCATCTCCATGATAGATCCTCCTCGCGCTGCGGTGCCGGACGCCGTGGCCAAGTGCAGGTCAGCGGGAATCAAGGTCATCATGGTGACTGGAGACCACCCAATTACTGCAAAGGCTATTGCCAAGTCAGTTGGAATCATCTCAGAGGGTAATTTTTCTATAATCACTTTTTAATATTCCTGTATTCGTTAAGAAATAATTTAAATTGTTGTGTACATTACAGACAAATCTGTTCCACAGTTATTGCTGTACATGCAACTAGAAAAATTAGTTCACACATAAGTAAGACATAGTGAAGTAGTAAATTGATCAGTCTAATACATTTATCATAACATTTAGTAGCCACAAAGTTTGTCAGTGAATTATATAGTATTGAAGAAGAATTTTTTTTGTGCTACCCTATTTTTCCCAACCAGGATTCATGGCTATAGTTAGCCAGGTTTTGATAAACACACAACTTGTAAGCAATTGATTCTGTTAAATTTTTGGACATACTGTATGCATGCTTCACTTGAATAATTTTATAAATGAATAAGATTAAAATTTTTCTCTGCCTGCACTAACCTTGTGACGTTTTGTAAACACAGATTTGCATAGGTGACTCAGTCAGTAATAGGTATATGAATACAATTAATAAACATGTTCAAACCCCTTCCAGAACTTTAATGACAGTCTGGTCATTACAAACACCACATTATTTTCTGTTTGAATGCAATATTTTCATTGTTAGAATAAAAAGCTGCAGAAATAGTGCCAAACTGAATGTTGTCAATTGTTGTTCTGGGTATATTTGTGTGTTCTCACATGCAGAGAAATAAATGCTTAATTTAAAATGTATACAGTATAAACAATTTTGCTTTTTTCTGGAGAAGTATATATAGTAATTTATATTCTGGTATCAGTGTTGAAAGTAGGAAAAGCAGAACTATGGTGGAAGTGGTGTGCAAGATACTTTGGTGGCACACATAAAATTAAGTGATAAAATTGATAATTATGTATCAGTAGTGCCCCCATTTTGGATTTTAAGACATACCAATGATTCAAACTTGCGTTCAGAAGGAAGACAAAAATATGGTTCAAATTTTTCATCTTACATTTGTAAAGTGTGTACAAGCTTTTAAGTATCACGTTGATGAACTGGTAGTTACATTCAGAAAGTAACGTTAATACCATAGATATGGAGCTGAAACTTCATTGGAGCTGGTTATACAAGAGGGTTCGTGATTAAGAGGAGTAATAGACAATTTTATTGTATTTTCAGTTTTTGAGACATAATATTTATTAAAGTTGTATTGTTAAAATTTTCTCTTCAATAAAGCATAGCATATATTCTTAGTAAACTGCTTGACGTAAATAATAATGGAACCTTTCATTGAATTGTCATGCAGAATCATTGCAAGAGAATTACTGGTTAACTTTCAAGAATTCTCTTAATGATTCTGCATGACAACTTAACTAACGATTTCATTATTATTTATGTCAGACAATGTACCAAGAATACATCTTATGCTTTGTAGAAGAGAAAATTGTGATAATACAGTGTAAATAAATGTTTTGGCTAAAAATCTTAAAATACAATAAAATTGTCTAAGACTCCCCTTAAACACATATTAAATTAAAGGCAAAAAGTTCTGGATAAATTTATTTAGACAGAAGCACAAGTTTATAAATCAAACAATGTATGTTGTTCCTCCTTAACTCTTAACGAGTTGCTATAGTCTACTAGAGACTGTCTGGTATGTGGCATCTACAAGTAAGGTGGCAACTTGGTGGTAGATTTAAAGATATTTTAATTAATATGTAATCTCCAGTAAACTCACCGCTGTATACCAATGACCCAGCGGCGTCATTTCAGGTTTTTCTAATTGGGGGGGGGGGGGGGGGCAAGATTTTGTTTTCCGGCGACAGTGACCTTGTTGCATCTTTTTTATTACTGTAATTAAGCATGTATAAATTAGATGCTTTAGTAATAAAACTTCAGTTTTATGTGCTTAAGTTAGCATTATTTAAATTTAAAAATACAAAAAATATATTTATACACGTAAAATTCTAAATCCAAGGGGGGGGGGGCATTTGCCACCCCCTGTGGCCCCAAATGACGCCCCTGCAATGACCATGAAATACCACTAACTACTTATTGTGTTGTGAGCAGTCAGTAACACATACCAGCTTTTCAGTGGCTGTAGCGTCAACTAGCGCACAATCCTGTACAGTTCTCTGCAACTTGTGCCCTCCCAGGCAACAACCCTACGAGCCGCCACTGGGCGGAGTCCTTTACTGACTATCAAAATGTGTCCAACCAGAGTAAGTTCAAATTAGGTTGTTGTGGTTTCCATATATTCCTTCGACATGGTACATGCTGAAAGATTCATCTTGATGAGGGGATGAACACAATAGGACAAAATTGAAAATGTTAACACACTACTAAAATAAAATCACAAAAATCAAGTTACTGACTGAACTGAGTAAAAACACAGTGTGTACGATGAACACAAGAGCACAGAAGCAATACGATAAATTGGTCCTGACACACAACATCTGGCAGTAGCCAACACTCAGAAAAAACTAGATTTTGAGAACATTAATTAAAAACTAATTGTATGGTTTGGAAGGACTTAGCAGGAAAATTTGACAGTGTATGAGTCACACTATCCAAGCTGCAAGCTTTCCAACAGTAGCAAACCTGACAGTTCAAAATTTTGCATCTGGTGTGTGGCGCAGAGCTAGAAGTACATTTTCAAAACATTATATTATGTTTGCACGATTCCATGAGTGCAGCAAAGTACATTGTTTGCATTCACTCTCTGGGATGTAAAAATATCAGCTGTCATTCTCAACCACACACTTATTGATCACATCTCAGTAAGCCAGCTGTTATCATCTGTACAGTGTCAGTGACGTCAGGGCGATGTTTGCTAAATGTTGACGACAGATAAAACTGACACTTGAACCGAGATCGAGTGCCACAGAATCATTTTCCGATAAGAACCTCATACAACCAGTAACTTGTATCGCTTATATCCTTTTAGTATTTAATGACAATACCCACATTCCATGAGCACCTATGCTCATAAACTGGATAAGCTTGCGGTCATTAGAAATAATAAATAGTGCAAGAAGTAATCATTGGAAAGTTTAATTTTAACGATAACTGACTGGGTAATATTATATTTACTTAATGGTTAGTCAGGACTTCAGATGAAAATGGATGTGGTGCGCTCAGAAGAAGAGACCCAAAAAGTTACTGAATTATGGAAAATGGCTGCAAATCAGATCTTTGTGAACATAAAAAAGTGATAAGAGTATTTTTCTGTGACAGAGGAAAAATTTGTGAATGATGCCTGGAATGCTGGCAGATCAATATGTACAATGGCTACAGTTATTACGAAACGCTTGTTAGGAGTTTATGTGAGGTAGAGTGTCAACACACTGTCCTTTCGAAACAGCTTGTGCCATCTTGATCTAGATTTTCATTTTCCATGCCAAAATCTGAATACAGTAACCCAGATTTTTGCAAACATGCATACTGGTACTAGATCTGTGGGTACTCAAGAATTCTAAGGGTGTAAATTCCATTCCGTAGATATCTAGGGTATAAACTCATCTCTGTTCATATTCTCTCCACTGTCTTTTCACTGTAAGAATGATTATAATACTGTAAGTCAGTACTACCCTTTAGTATTTTCATCCAGAAGGAAATCAGATAACATTTTTAGTAAAACAAAGTTGTAGTAAGGTGAACCTTCTTTAACTATCTCCAGGACTCAGAATTCAAGGTAATAAAATAGCATCAATAATTATACATGTAAGTGGGAAGTACTTGAGGACAGGGCACTGTAATTTATATTTTACAGACGGTCACCCGTTGGTAGGCATCTCCTGAACTCTGAGGGATGACATGAGACTCTATGATGCAAAAGTGTTATGATGAGACGGGTGGGGTAACAGGAGTTCCCCGAGTAAACATGTGTATTGCACAGATAAAAATAAGATCCAGGAAGGCCTTTCATAGAGGTAGAGTTTCTTAAATTGTACACTTTTGATGGTCTACCATGGCTTAACGAACAATTTACATACAAAAAATAATAAATGTAATTCATTATAAAAATATGTAAGTCAAATGCTTCATTAATTGTTTTAAAACACTGTACTTATAAAAATGTACTGAACTGGTACCACTGTCCTAACTCATCCTAGTTCATCACTTGTGCATCCAATACAACATGTGTTAAAATTTCTTCCATTAAATTTTGGTGATAAAGTAATAGTTATAAAGGTGTGTTGCAATTTCTGAAAGAAATTAACTAAGTTGTTTACAGTTTAAAAATATGTGCAAAATTAGTAAATGAAATGTGTTATCGAGCCGATTCTTTTTTATGCAAAATACATAAGCTACCAGAGCGTGAGTTTCATTTCTGTATTTTTTTGAAAAAGGGTTGGGTTTGATTTTTGTAAATTCATATATGATACTGTATTAGTTACGTAACTGAAGTTTTTCACATTTGATTCTAAATACGTATATAATTTTTTTTCCCCTAGGAAATGAAACTGTAGAAGACATAGCTGACAGACTCAACATTCCAATATCTGAAGTTGATCCACGATCAGCCAATGCCGCCGTAGTTCATGGCTCAGAGCTTAGGGAAATGGCTCTGGACCAGTTAGATGAATTACTCAAGTAAGTGACAGTTACTTAGCATGTGAAGCAGTTGCTTGTTTACTGTTTATATTTCCTTTGCTTTACTGGTCAAACATGTCTACTGTATAAGTGTTATGTGGTGGTATCTAGTGTAGTAATTATTCCAATCTTGATATGTGTACCGCTGATGAGCTGCTACCAACCTGTCACCAGTTTTTCTGCTGACGTCAATTCCAGACACTAAATTGGCCTATACAACTTTCCTTCCGTGTTAACACTTCTATGTCATAAATATTCTGGGAGTATGAAATTGGTTAGCATAGGTGTTTGAACTGTCAGTTTTAGCTGTTAACACAGAAACTTCTCAGTTGTCATCAGGCATGCATGACATGCTTATGTTGAAATCCGGCCATAAAATATAAGGTCACAGCTGAAAGTCACGTTTCTGTGGATTGCTAGTGACAAGATTGCATGCTAGTTGAGCGCCCTGTGTATATAAGAGATGAAGCTAGTTGTGAGTTAACAAGAGTCGGTGTTAGTGCCCATGTATTCCCAGACCGTTATAGTGCAAAATTGCTGTGGGCACGTGAAACCCTTAACAGTTACAGTAGTTTAGAGCAATTTGTTGGATGGTTTACAAAAATATATTTCAGGAAACACATGCACTTCCAGGGAGTCTTGAATGCTTGTTGGAAGCAAAATATCATGGCTGTTTTTTTTTTTTAATGACCAGAGTCACTCAACTTATCCTCCAACGAACAGCAGAGTACCACAGACAGAAGAGCTTCAGGCAGAGAGAGGCCTCTGGTATCCAAGAGGAAGGGAGGGAGTGGAGTAATGTAAAGTGCATTTATAGTGGTGAGGCATAACTGTCGTTGATAACTGATACTAACTATCCTAGAAAATGGTCAGAAAATAGGCTGCTAGACTACTAATTACAGCTTAATATTAGACAGAAACAGGCACAATTTCTCACATGTGGATACTCGTGAACAGACACATGCAAAATTGGAAGACACATTTCTTCTCGCAGATGTACGAGCATGGTATTTCGCTGGCCAAGCCAGCTTGTTCAAGCAGTGAGTATAAACATACCCTAGAAAATGATTGAAATAGTTATAGAACTGGAGTTGTCTGTTACTGTGGGTAGGGGAGGATTGTGGTATATTATGTCTGGGAGGTTAGTTCATGAGTGTGACATATTGTGTTCCGCTGACATCCAGAGCCTCTTTTTAAAATGATGTTTGTTGTAAATAGTATGTCCTATTTTAAGCTAGTTCACACCTTGAATATTCTATATTATGCTATATTCTCCGAGGGTATTTTTTGTTTCATTCTTGTTAGCATTCATAAGTACATGCTTGTTTCAGCTTTACAATTGTTACTTCTTTTTTATTCTGTACTGTCTTCTTCCTTTTTTAAAATTTAAGTATCATTTGAATAGATATTAAAGAAATTTTCCCCATTTTTCAAATTATATTTTGTCTCTGACATATTTCTACTGCCAATTTCTGTTAGCGTCTTCCTTTTATTTTATTTATCTTCAGTTAACTCATTTAGTCATGTTTCTTTCTTACTTGTCCATTTCTATGCATCCAGTAATCCACTTCATCCACTTTTCAATCCCAAAATAATTTTTTAAATATCAAAGGATCTTCTTCAAAAGCAATATCAGGCCTCCACAAACATGGGTAACACCTAGGCAGTAGTTGTGTAAGAATAGGGCAGGTGGACACACTGATCAGACTATGACCGCTTCTCATCAAGGTTAATAACTGTTAGTGCAATGAGAAATAAACGCCCGACATTATCTACGTATAAATATATTGATTTCAAATAAACTTGAAAACAGCTATTTATATTTTGAGTATATATTTGTGCGAATGGACAACAGACTTATCGACGTGAAATATGTTAATAATTATGAGGTGGCACTTTAGTTGCCAGTATAAAAGTATTTGTTGTTTGTTATAAAAAAATTTAGTAAAATAAGACTCTATGATCATAGAATAATTTTGGTGGCCACAGACAGTTCTGTCTTGTAGATAAATCCACATGCTGATATTGCCTGCGAGGGTAATATGTGAGTGCATTTCACCTGAATGGTACTTAGTATGTATGTTATTATTGTTTAATTTTTATCATAAGTATATGTTGTGAGGTATTGTAATCAGGAGAGTGAGAGCTATTTGAATGTGTTTGCATCTTATTAATTAAGTACGCGCAGTAGTTGTTAGCATAAGAGATTAACGGTACATGGGTGACAAAGGATTGGAGGCAGCCTCATGGCACCTTAGGGACAAGCCTCAGTTTCTATAGTAGATGGGGCAGAGTCCATCCCTGCTCTACGAATGTCCGTTGCAACTGCTAGCGTCCTAACCGCTTTGTACCAGTTGTCCAGAACATTTGAATTTTAAGATTAAATTAATTAAGTTGTAAATAGTAACTATGATAATGTTGAGTGGTTTAGAATTTAAATTCATGTGTCATTGTTTAATAAATTATGATAAATAATGCCTGGGTAAGTGTGGGGCAACCCAAGCAAGGGACGATGCGAACAACCACAGTTTTGAAATGAGCAAGCTGATTGGCTGACTCGAGGATGGCTGCTTGGAGAAGCCATCTTTGACCCAGCAGGCAAGCGTTTTGGGAGACTGACGACCGGCAACGATGAAATAAGGAAGACGCGTTTAAGGTGTGCTGAGGTTGTTTGATTCATCATCGGGTGCCGGCAGGCACGGACAACTGACTTATCGACGTGAAATATGTTAGTAATTATGAGGAGGCACTTTAGTAGCCAGTATAAAAGTATTTGTTGTTTGTTATAAAAAAATTTAGTGAAATAAGACTTTATGATCATAGAATAATTTTGTTGGCCACAGACAATTCTGTCTTGTAGATAAATCCACATGCTGATATTGCCTGCGAGGGTAATATGTGAGTGCATTTCACCTGAATGGTACTTAGTATGTATGTTATTATTGTTTAATTTTTATCATAAGTTCCTATATGTTGTGAGGTATTGTAATCAGGAGAGTGAGAGCTATTTGAATGTGTTTGCGTCTTATTAATTAAGTACTGTTTAATAAATTACGATAAATAATGCTTGGGTAAGTGTGGGGCAACCCAAGCAAGGGATGATGCGAACAACCCCAGTTTTGAAATGAGCAAGCTGATTGGCTGACTCGAGGATGGCTGCTTGGAGAAGCCATCTTTGACCCAGCAGGCAAGTGTTTCGGGAGACTGACGACCGGCAACGATGAAATAAGGAAGACGCGTTTAAGGTGTGCTAAGGTTGGTTTGATTCATCGTCGGGTGCCGGCAGGCGATGCGGGCAGTGTGAGTACTTCGCCGACGATATGAATACGGGCCGCCTAAAAGTAGGGGACGTATATTTTTACGTAATTATTATAATAAACTACGTAGATGTGCTTGCTTCCAATCGTCGGAAATTAGTGAAATAGACCCCTACACAGAGTAATGGCGCAAAGTTTGCTAATATCATAGTTGTGAATCATGAAAGTTACGCCCATTGCCCCTTTGTGACGGCTTTGACACGTTGCCAGCTACAAAAACATTTGTTTGCACTACATATTTATTTAATCATCCACTGAGCTACGCAGTGGCAATTTAGCTTAAAAGTGCTATATTTAGGAACACCATGAGAAAGGCCCATAACATAGTGTATTTTTTTCATCTATTGTTTAGGTGCTATAACCTTCTCATGGATCTGTTTCCAATATTTTAGTGCTGATTCTTCCAAGTGTTAAGTTATCTTTCATAACCTTACTGCTCTTAGTTGTTTCTTTTAATCTTCTCTCTCTTTAGATGGTTTTGGCAGTTTTATTTAAACTTTTTTGCAGTTAAGGTTTTCCATGACCACCATTTAATTTCAACATGTGTATCCTCCTTCCTGTTATCCTGCCATAGTTCCTCATGTAACTTGCATAGTACATTAATGGAAATGCTAACAGTAGTAACAGAAACACATTTTGCCTTGTATTTTTACAGGCATCACAGTGAAATAGTATTTGCCCGGACATCTCCCCAACAGAAGCTGATCATTGTGGAGGGTTGCCAACGGATGGGAGCCATTGTGGCTGTGACTGGGGATGGTGTCAACGACTCTCCAGCTCTCAAGAAAGCTGACATAGGTAAACTATCTTCTCACCCTCCCCTCCAAAACTTTACTGATTAACATTCTGTTATAGAAGTGTTTAGTTTTTCAGTTATTTATGAGACAGGCAAATGAGTAAATGTTACGTGAAAGAAAGAAAACGTTACATGAAAGAAAACAGTACAACAGTGAACTATTAATCACATGTAGTTTGTAATACTGTAGTAGGAAATTGTGTGATCTTTATCTCATGTACATGTTTGATTGTACACCATATAATAGTTTTCAGGATCTGTGTGCTACTTAGTGTTATTGCCACTAGTAGTGAGTATTATTGTGTTATTAAATGTGTTATGCAACACGAACTTCATCATCATTGTTGAATATTTTTTGAGAGTCTCGCTGGAAAGAGAAACAACATTAAACCCTTTTGGTACTTTCACTTACGTGCCTCTTCCGGCGACGTGTCGGGCGTGATGTCACAGGTACTAATTGTGGCAGCACACTTCACACAACACCTTGCTCTGCTCTGCACTGACTCGACTCTGCCAACTCCGGCAAGCAAAGAATGGCACCACAAATACCAGCGTCGCACTACACTGCTGGATGGCGAGAGCATTCGTAAATACACACACAAGCATCGAGACTTGGCGTTAATGTACCTAGCCCCTGGCCAGGTACGACAACATACGCCCCTCTCCACCCTTCCTGGAGATGATCGGTCTCTGCTGATGCGTGCGTACAGGCGCTCCTCTCAGCGCCACATTGGCTCCTCCTGACGTTGGGTGTCAGTGTTCCTCCGGCTTGAGTGCCAAAACACTTAAGTCTGGTGCAGGTTAGCGGCGACGTCGCCGGCTTCGTCAAGTCATGGGCAGCATTTTTGTCAATGTGGAGTGGGTGGGGCCGCAAGTGGTAGGGCCCCCACCACTCGCGGTCACTCAGCATCATTACAACATGCTCCTCCGTTGCTTCTGGTGCCGAGAGCACCCAGCGGAGGCGTCGACTGGTGCGGCGCGGGGCCTTGGGAGGCGTAAAGGTTGGTATGCCCCTGTATGGGGCGTCGTCTGCTTGGGTGGTGATGGCGGCATTCTGGGGAGTCTCGAAGCCTGTTCCCTCTGGTAGCTTTGCTGCTTTTCCGGCCTCTGGTGTTGGTGGGCGTGTGGTTTAGGTCCCCACTTCCCTGGGCTCTGCCCAGTCTCGGGGGATCAGGTGAAGGTATGGGCGGAACCATTCCGGCGCTCTGCGTTGGGAGCTGCGTCGTATATGTCTTGGTGTTGGAGTCGCCTCGAGCACGTCTGGGGACGTGGGATGTCTAGGCGCGGCCAGCTACCGAGCTGTTGTGCAGTGGTGGCGTCAGAGTGTCTTGTCCGGCTCCTTCACTCGGACGGTGAAGACGGCGTCCTTCAAGGGTCCGTCTAGCTCCTAGACCTCCCGGACAGGGGCGACCACCTCTACTTCGTCTTCCTCGGGCATCGTGATGATAGGTTCCGGCTCAGCTGCCGGTGCCTGCGGCTCTGGCATCGTGAAACCTGGTGTCTGTGGGAACAGGCCTGCCAGAGCTGGTTTCGTGCTTGTGCTGTTGGGCGGCTCAATGACCCCTTCCTTCAGCATTTCAACAACCTGCTCGTGGATCACTTACTGCTCATAAATGCAGTATCCCAGCAGGCCGGTGTAAACGGGGTCCGCGGCAGGTGTCTGTATGGAGTGTTCTGTGGCTGTCGTCGTGTGGAGCAGGCCGGAGAAGGCAAAGACATCATTCTGCTCGTTCAGGATGTTTTGCACTGCCTCCCGTAAGTCTGGAGGGATGTCGTCGAGTTCACCTAAGTTGACAGGCTGGCTGGAAATAGACAAAAAAATCATTGAACAGTAGACAACAAACAAAATACAATAGACAACATGACAAAACTTAAAGACAACAAAAAATACAACATTTTGGGAATTGCGATCTATTCCCGTCTTCAGGCTGACATAGCTGGTCAGAACACCAAGATGCGAACATTCCAACCTTTTTTAATTTGGAAATCTGGTTCTAAAATTGTGCCTGTCTTTTGTGTCTGGGTGTTGTGTCAATATTCGACTGAATTCTATTTGTAGAATTCTTTGTTGTCCTTTTTTTTATATATACAAAAAAACTGAAAGAATTCCTCTAGAATTGTTTTTCTATTTTTTGTTGATTTCTTGTTCCTGTTTTTTTGTTCTTTTTTGTATATTGTCATTCAACACAAGTTGGATCAGAAAAACATAAGCAATTGTGTATGTCCAAAAACTAATAAATTCTCAATTCTAAAGGTTTATCTGGAGTCTTTTACTTGTTGATCAAGGTGAACAGGTGTTTTTGCTGTAAATCACCTGAACAAATAGGGTTAACGCCTCGTGTACCCTGCCTAGGGCTATTGCTCAGATGTGTGATACCTTGCTGTATGTAAACACTCAGTATGTGCATGGACATCACTCAACATCCCAGATACCTTGGGTTACTCACCTTAAAGGGTCCTACTGTAAGACAACATGTGCCTAAGGTACAATAGGAATCTCAGCTAAGACAGGATATGGAAAGCAAAGATGAACAGTGGTTGTGGCACAAGAGTGGAAGAAGTTCAGGGAAGGTCGAAGTAAAGATTTGAAGGTTAAAACCATGTAACCACTCACCCCAGCCTTTGCCTTGAGAGATGTATTGGAGGGCAAGGACCCTACTTGCAAAGCAGGATTTGGTGCGCTTGTGTGGGATGAGGTGTACCCCAAGAAGATAGAGCATCCGGCATGTAAACTGGATAGGTCAGCCAGCTGTCCAAACCACAATTATTTTTCCAAAGCTACTGTGTTGCAACAAGAGATGATAATTGACGTGTAGACAAATACCTCATATGTTTTACATTAGCATGGTGTGTTGTCTTTGTTAACATACATACTTGAAGGAGATGGTTAACTGTTTATAGAGATACATTCATTGCTTTAATGTACTTCTCAAAGTCTATGGGTGAGCAACAGAGGGAAGCATTTAAGAGCTGTAACTTGGAATCATCCCCATTCCTCTAGCAAGGGTGCACACACAGTATCAGGCAACATGAAACAGCCAGGGAGTAGTATTGGGATGATCGCTTTACTCAAGTGTGCTTGCTGGTAGTGAATAGGTTGTGGAACTTGGGTACCCTATGACTCAGCTAGCATCTGTAGCCAGAATGGCTACTGAGCCATGTCTCTGGCATGATGCAAGGTGGTATCAGAATGAGAGGGAGGAATGAGCCTCAGAGGAGTAGGCTGAGAGGGCTATCAGCAGTGTCCATGATGCATGATCTAACGTGGCTCTGCCTTCTGACTGACTCTTAATGTTATATTGACCTACTGTATTTACATCAGGTGGTGTTGAACGTTCGTTGTTCTAAGCTAATCTCCCTTGATTGTAATGCAGACACAATCTTTTCTTAAGCCAGGAATGTTTGGGGCAGTTCACCAAGGATTAGCTTTAAGGGGATGCTTGACTGAAAAAAAAATATTTTCTGAAATTTCAAATTAAAATTTCAAACATTAAAGAATTTTTTATAAGTCCAAAAAATATTTTTTTTTTTTAGATTTTATACAGGAGACATTGTTGTCTACAACATCGTTATTCAGAGTGAATTATTTCGTTTTGGCAAGTTGGTTTTCCTGTAATGCATAAAACCTTGACATCCCGTTTTACAAAATTGTGTAAGCTAAACAATTTTCATTACAGTAATAATAGTCACAGTGTATGTCTACAAAACAAACCCTATAGGTACACACAAATATAAAAATTATTGAAACAATACAAATTTTCGGTCAAGCGCTCCCTTAAGCTGATATGAATTCCCAGTTTGATGAAAACTGTCAAATGTAGAATATTGTTACCTGCACCACCTTTTACGTAAACAATATTCAATATGTACTTTTTTTCTTGGAAGAATAGCATTAGGTATAATTTGTAAATGTTCATATTTGTAGCAAATAATCTGTATCATTAGTTCAGTTAAAATCATTGTTTGGAAAATGTACAATATATGACATTTCTGCATGTTTGCTTTGTTGGTAGGTGTTGCTATGGGCATCGCTGGATCCGATGTTTCCAAGCAGGCAGCTGACATGATATTGCTGGATGATAATTTTGCTTCCATTGTGACTGGTGTGGAGGAGGGTCGTTTAATTTTTGACAACCTTAAGAAATCCATAGCATACACCCTTACGTCTAACATCCCAGAAATCACACCATTCCTGGCGTTCATTCTTCTCAGCATTCCATTGCCTTTGGGTAGTGTGGCTATATTGGCCATTGACTTGGGTACAGATATGGTTAGTTCTGATTTATACCTGTTGTATTTAACATTGAACTGTTAATTTTTTAAACTTACGTAATAATTACTATCATGTTAGACTTTAATTTCTTTTATAGTTTAAGATTTTATATACAACCTATAAAATCTCAGTAAAATTACGGGGCAACGGTTGTCGAGGGGCCAGACCTCTTGCCTCCCTCCAAGGCGATCCGGGTTCGATTCCCAGTGGGGTCGGTCCCCGGATTTTCGCATGTGGGAATCGTGCCGGACAATGCAGCTGGTCGGTGGGTTTTCTCGCGGATATCCAGTTTTCCCCGCCCATTCATTTCGGCACTGCTCCATACTCACATCATATCATCCCTCACAAGTGCTAAAGACCTCGATGTTAAGCGCTGACGAAAACCTCTTCACTAACTCAGTAAAATTTCATGTGGATTCAATTAATAAAAATTGATTTTAGAATACCATCTGAAATGTACATGTAAACAATCATTCTCAAGTTTAACTGTGCAGTACTGTACTTGAATTTATGGTGATCCAATTTGTAGATGAAAGAATGATGAAATAGTTTTCCATATTGAATTATTACAGTACAACAACTTTCTCATGTCAAGATGTCACAAATAATTTTGTGCTAAAAATTAAGACATATTAATGAATTTACGTACTTGGAAATAAAACTAAAGTAAGATGAATTTTAACACGCAAGACTACGACTAAAAAAATGACTGGTTTGTAAGCAATTTATACTGTGGTTCAAGCTAGTACAGTATCTCCAAATGATGACTCTCATACATTACTGTATTTAACTCATCCTTAGTCTATGTGTACTTGTTATCACAAGCTGTATGACTGCATTTTCTGTAGATATGAAAAAAAATTTTTTTTTTTACGAACTGAACTGCCTATAGTTTTAATCATTACTATAGTAGCTTATGCAGCTGACTTCTTAGACTTTAACTACTCTTATCACCCATATGCAGTAAACATAATTGTAGCAAAAAAAATTAAAATGAAATGAAATTTCTGTACATTGGTAACTGGGCAGCCTGTTATTGTTAAAGAGATGTTGAGCACAGTTTTCTGGATGGTTGTACATTGCCATTGAGTTCCACTTAATGGGAATGTCTGAAAGTCTTATCACATGGCCAGTGTGGGCCAGCTACGTAGATGAGAAGCATCTAGATCTGTACAGAGTGAAACCTTAAAGCGGTCACCTGGTGAAGGATGTGTTTGTGTTTGTGAGGCAAGGATTGATGTGCTACGAGCAACCCCAGCCCAAAGTCCTAAACGCGCGCAGTGTTCTCGTCGTAAGGTTTTTACTGTGGGACTTTAAGAATTTCCCATATCATTTTATTGAATGTGTCACTCTAACCGAGTCCAAGGTAGGTAGTTGTAGATATAAATTTCAAACTAATCCAACACAAACCTATACCTTGAGAAACAACCATCTGAATAAGCAGATTTTAACCAAGTTTGAGGTCCTTAAAATACCAATGCTTCTTATGTGCATGGTGTCTTGAAAGTCATATTCACAAGTACATAGTATGAAGTGTGTTTTTTGTATATAAGCATTGTGGAAGCACATTTATTGTTCTGTGAGTAAAAACGTAACCCTGAACATGCTGCATGCAGTTCGAGCACCAGCCAGGTGGGCGCCGTAATGAATTAATCATGTTATGATATACTATACACTTTGATACTTAGGTTGCTTGGTTCATTGTAAAAATAGCCTAGAAACAATCAATAATCTGAATGGAAAAAAATAATGAGGGTTTCTTTATTCTGAATCACCTATACAATTTTAATAACAAAGGTGGCAAAAAATACCAAAAATCCTTCGAGCACAAACACTTTGAAGTTGAAAACATAAAAGAAAAACAAAAATGATATTACATTTTTGATTTAAAGTACTGTATTACAAAAATGTTCGCTGAAATAAAATGTACAGTAATTGCATTGTGGACTATTTAATTTAAATTGTTGCTGGTTTTTCATTAGTTTTTATATACATATGAACGCGTACCTCGGGTGGGATCGGGATAGCGAACTACGCTGTTGATGTGAGTGAAGGGCGCCAGCAATACTCCCCAGGTACTGCACTTCGAGACTCTTAGGCCTCAGGGTGTGGTTTGTTCGGTGTGTTCGGTATCCCACCCGACGCGTTGATGTGAGTGATTGAGTGGTGAACGCACGTGAATGGATTAACACATACGACACTGACTATACAGGGACTACACACTTACTGGATGTTGGCCCCCAGTACGCTTGATAACTTACGTTGCTTACACTGGCAATATTAGGTGTCTAGAAATGAGGTAAACAGTATTTCACTTACAGATGATTTATTACGCTTACGTTACACAGTGCCAAAAAAAAGTCTGAATTACGCACGCAGCGAGGTAAACGTAGTGATGCGTCCCTTGCAGTAACAATAACCCTAAAGCACACAATAGTGTACGTGATAGTGAATTTTGCGTAGTGACTACGACCGGCTGGTAGATCGCACGTGGTTGGTGAGTGATCAGTGTGGAGCTGGTGTACGAAAAGTGAGTCTACGACACCAGAAGGTGCACCTCCTTAAGCAGCGAGGGGCTGGCGGCCACTATGATGGACCGTCAGGTTCGCTTGGAAGCGGGCGTAGAGAGTTGAGTTGTGGTGAGCACGTGCCGAACTAACGTGTCACAAGGCAGCCGTTCCCGTGCACGTTGTAGTGTGGTAGGGCTCTACAAGTGATGTTAGCGATACAGTGCGAAAACTGTGGCGAGCTATGCTAGGCCGGTGGTGGGGTGAATGGCACGTAACACGCTGCACACAGAGTGATGCTCTCAACGAGATGAATTGCGTGAGCGCGTGATAATGAAATGAATGTACAACGTACTGCTCACATGTATGCTGAACACAATGGCGGTGTACTAACCTGCACGTGGTCGGTCACAAAAACATGAATTACGCCCTTAAAATGTTGCACAAATACAAAATAACCCTAGCAATGCGTGTGCAAAATTATGCTGAATAAAACAATACCAAAACGAACCTCGTATGGTGAAGGATGAGTGCCGATGTCTCCCGATACAAAAGTCCCTAACTGCGTGGCGGTGGTGATGCCGATGCGGTGTTTAAGTTAAAAAATACCAAAATGGTCACAATTATTAGGTTAAGCGGATGCGCAATGCAATGGGGAATATCTGGTAACATGTGCTAAGCAAAGGTGAACCGGTATACTAATGAGACTATGGAAAACTAACAATCAGTGAAACAAAAGATGATGAGCACACAGACAGGCGTCTTACCTCTCCAGAAGACTATGACGAACTGCCACGAGGAAGGCAGCCGCTAGGGGCTCCTTGCCTCGCTACGAGGTTTGCACACTTCCGGTACCTCGTGCACGTGAAATATTAATATTGTATGAAAAATGGCACACACAAAATTACATAATAAATTGCGTTACATATTTTGCTGATATTGAATTATACATTTCTAAATGTCTACTGAAAACACGAAAGTAAACATAGCGAATGTGGTAACCCTTGATGGCCTTCGGCACATACTGTACCCTGCTGTTTGATACACAATCCACTTAGCACTGAATGATTTGGCATGCATACACACTGTGGGGTTGCGGTACGATTATGGGAGAGTCTGAGAATACTTTTGGGTGGGTGGAAAAGGACACACTCGCGCCGTTATGGGCTTAACCCATACACTGGCCCTGCGGCCGGCGTCAATATCTTATATTTCAGTCACTTAAGAGGGCATGGTACATAATTCATCGCTAAAATGAAATTGTAGGTTTATTAAAGCCAATTTGCAAATTTTCGAATACAGCAATTCTATACAAAATTTTTGTTGGCTTTCTCTCGGAACGTATTTCTGAATATCAATCTCTGATGCCGAAATGTTGTGCATTTAATTGCGGCGCAAGAGATTACACTTAACAAATGCAGTGTTCTGAGTAAATTTGTATTCATAAAGTTGACAAATATTATTATATACGATTGTTGTTTTGTGGTTTTTTTACATAGTCTTTCGAAAACATGCGTATTTCAATTGAACTTTTTAGCATTTATTTATCTACCACACACTCTTAATGCAAACATTCTCTTGCATGTCACACTGGGCGGACGTGCTCTTAAGTTACCATGCACTAATAGTGATATTTGTGCAGAACTAGTCTGTATGTCTTTTTGTCAGAACAACATTAAAAATCCAATGAAAAATCTGTAAATGTGGTTGGATAGTGAGTTTTTTTCATTGTTACGTTGTTAATATAGAGCTGTTAAATGGTCAGCATCTTTGAACCATTATTGGAAACAATTTTATTGTAATGAGGACATGTTTATATAAAATATATTTATGGTCCATTAAATATGAGATTTTTTTCTCAGAGTTAAAAGAGTTTGTTTTGTTGTAGTTGCCTGCAATATCATATGCATATGAAGGAGCAGAGTCTGATATTATGAAGAGGCCACCACGACAACCAGAAAAAGACAGCCTTGTGAATGAAAGGTACAGCATAGATCACTGTATGTAGGTATTTTCTTGGAAGTTGCTATGTAATGAGAAAAAAAATTAAAGTGGTTTATGTAAATCGTAATTTCAAATAGCTATGTACGTATCTATTGGTACTTTTAACTTATACCTTTGCGAACAGAACCATACAGCAGTTCTTGACTGAAAAACCGGCTGAATTGTCTCATGTGTATTACAGTAATTGTAAAACAAATTTTTAAGAAACTCATAATAATTTCAGAAAATTTCTTATTTCTGTCATGCTGTAAGCTTGGTTGTGAGTACTGAATCCAGTGGTAGATTTAAGCAATTATCTTCAGGTGTGACGTGATTGTGTGT
>PNEQ01000248.1:43876-64033 GCA_003012365.1 Medauroidea extradentata
GTTCCCGTGCACGTTGTAGTGTGGTAGGGCTCTACAAGTGATGTTAGCGGTACAGTGCGAAAACTGTGGCGAGCTATGCTAGGCCGGTGGTGGGGTGAATGGCACGTAACACGCTGCACACAGAGTGATGCTCTCAACGAGATGAATTGCGTGAGTGCGTGATAATGAAATGAATTTACAACGTACTGCTCACATGTATACTGAACACAATGGCGGTGTCATAACCTGCACGTGGTCGGTCACAAAAACATGAATTACGCCCTTAAAATGTTACACAAATACAAAATAACCTTAGCAATGCGTGTGCAAAATTATACTGAATAAAACAATACCAAAATGAACCTTGTATGGTGAAGGATGAGTGCAGATGTCTCCCGATACAAAAGTCCCTAACCACGCGGCTGTGATAATGCCGACGCGGTGTTTAAGTTAAAAAATACCAAAAATGGTCACAATTATTAAGTTATGCGGATGCGCAATGCAATGGGGAATATCTGGTAACGTGTGCTAAGCAAAGGTGAACCGGTATACTAACGAGACTATTAAAAACTAACAATCAGTGAAACAAAAGATGAAGAGCACACGGACAGCGCCTTACCTTCCCAGAAGACTTTGACGAACTCCCACAAGGAAGGCAACCGCGTAACTCGTGCGCGTGAAATATTAATATTAATACCTTACGAAAATGACACACACTAAATTACATAATAAATTACGTTACATATTTTGCTGATAGTGAATGATGCATTTATAAACGTCTGCTGAAAACATGAAAGTAAACATAGCGAACATGATGACAACCCTTGATGGCCTTCGGCACATACTGTACACTGCTGTTTGATACACAATACACTTCGCACTAAATGATTTGGCATGCATACAGACTGGGGTTGCGGAATGATTATGGGAGAGTCTGAGAATGCTTTTGGGTGGGTAGAAAAGGACACACTTGCACCGTTATGGGCTTAACCCATACGCTGGCCCTGCGGCCGGCGTCAAAGTACATTGCCAAATATGAAATTATTATTATTATATTTTTATTGTCAGTGTAAGTTACTTTGAAATATTGTGCAAGTACTGCAGCTTTTGGTGGTCCACGTAAAATGCAGGGGCAGGCCAATGTTTGGCTTGCTGGCACATGATTGGCCGTCGCTATCTATTATGTTAACTGTTAAAGTAAATTTCAAGATTAAAGTTCTGTATAAGTATGGTTTATAAAAGTAATTAAGTTTGTAGACAGAATGTTGAAGTACTCATAGGCTGTTACTTCTTAACAGAAACACACGAAATAGACAAACACAAAGTTGCGCGAGTGCTCTATTGCACAACGTTTTGCCGACCTAAGTAGACTTCATCAGGCAAAAAGTTGAGGTACACTGATGAAGCCAACTTAGGTCGGCAAAACGTCATGCAACTGTCAAGAAGCATCGGTCTGTGTGTACTTCCACATTCTGTCTACATATTCAATTGGTTATCCAAGCAGCCTATGCTTTATTTCATTGATTATAAAAGTAAGTTTTGATTCCTGAATTGACTTTCAAACCCCTCTGCCCCAATCCTCGCATTAGTACCGCAGTTTCTCAACAGCTGTATGCCTAGCCTTCTCTATGTACTACGCATTCCTGCCTTCCTTGGGCTTGGAAAAGGAACCATAGGTGTAGAAAAGTGATTCTGTTTTACACAAATATCCTACAAGTTATTTCTTTTCTACAACTTGCAGCTGAAAACACTAACATATAAGTTATAATTTTTACGAGGGAATGCTGGGCATCTCTGTGTGTTATGACACTATGCCATTGGTTAATGAGAAACAAAGTCGGGTATTGTGCCTGCCGTATGGCTCCAGCCACCAGCCATGTTGCTGTTGAGTTATTGAGGGATGGGCTAAGTTTACATACTGGCTAGGTTTCACAGTGGCCTTTGTTTATCTCCTTTGAATAAGTAAAGTTTCCTGAACTTAAAGTTTGACACTTTGGCAGTGTCAGGACCCTTAGCTAAGACTCCCAACACAAGCCTAGTGCTGGGCAGAGACACTGGTGTGAACAGAAATTATTCCTGAGGTAGAATATCAAGTTTGTTTGGTATTACACTCACTCAGGGCGAAACACAAGACTGAGCAGGAATGTGGTACATTCGGCCATGTGGTGATCAACCAGCAGTGTCTGTTAAGGCAAGAGATCAGGAGCACCCGGAGAGAACCCCTAATGAACTACCCTAGCATTCAACAACACAGTCACCATAGGCTCTAGTCTGTGACTAGGCACAAGTTCGTCACTTGGAAATAACAGCACACAACTCCCAACTTCCATACATCCATACAAATGGTGCACGAAGACTACTATAACTTTCCACAACATACTTCAAAATAACAGCACTACCACTGATATAAAGGGATTGATGAGGGGGGCAGGGGACATGTACCCTATACCCCTAAATAATTTGCATATTTCTTTTTATTTTCCCCTTCATTTTTTTATGTTGTTTGTTGCAAACTGTGATTATACGTGAAATATTATTTTACGAACTGTCAGAAACTACAATTTGGTTTTGTGTTAACTGTTATGTTCTTTACTGCATTCTTTATTTGGTTCTCTCTGCACAAAAACACACCTCATTAGAATTCTCTACCATCTTACTCCGCCAGCCATTCTACATGGTTGCCAACCGTATACCTTTAACATTCTCTATACGTAACATTAACGTGATCCATTTCCATAAAATTATAAAGTAATTTAATAGTTTGTAGAAAATCAAATTTGTATAAAAAGTCATGATTCCTCAAAAAATCCACAGCTAACAACACAGATGGCACTAGGAATGCTAGAAACGACCAAAAGCTTAGGAATTACAGCTATACTCAAGGTGTTTCAAAATTCTGCCATCCAGTGAAATATGACTTGTCAGTACAGTTCACACAAAAACCAGCATTTGCTTGCCTTCAACAAGGGTGCTACATATTAAAAAAAGTTTTAAGAAAATCCAATGTAGTGCAACTCACCCTATATAAAATAATTTGTCTTAGAACGTCAATAAAACAGGCAGTGACAATTACTAACATTACTAATAAATTGATAAACACAGTTATGAGATAGGTTCACAAACCTGTTGATGTGCCCAAGAGGCTCTAAAAATTTGCAAGTGTTTCCATCATGCTTTAAATTTACACTCTTTTCTTGTTGCTGAACCAACACATAACTATCACTTATATCACGCAGGTGTATATTATAGAGAAAATACAAGTTTGAGGTAGGAACTCTGTCCCCAACCATAATCACCTTGATGAACAGTATGTTACCTCAGAAATGCCTAATTTTTCAGTTACCGGTACTGTTCCTGAGTCATAGATATATTTTGTAAATAGTAGTCCTTATTACGTACACATTTACCTTGCAACTTTATTTTGTGACTGCAGTATTATGTTATTTGCATTGTTTGGATCTGTTTAGTGTGATTTGATAAAATTAATTATTTCTTAAAATCTGTTTTTCTCTGTAAATCAGCAATAATTATTATTGATTTTTTTTTTTTTTTTGCTAATTACCAACTTCAAAGTCAAGGAGATTTAAATGAACCATGGAGAACACCTTAGTTACAGATAAACTAGTTGTTAATATAACAGATTGTATATGCATTAATTGTACTGCCCAAGATTACATAATTTTGCAATAAGGTATGCAATGAATCCTAAAGTGATAGTATACATAGTTATTGAGCTGTAAAGTTTAATGGACTGCAGTGTAACATTGTCTATTTCAATTTTTTTTTAATAAAATTTTGTTTGTATATTCAAACACATTTTAATAATGAATTTATGTCCTTTAGGAACTGGATGATGAACTTCAGCTTAGTGTTTGAAACAGCTTTGGCAGCTTTCCTTGCGTACACTCCAGGCATGGAAAAAGGCTTGAAGATGTTTCCTCTGAAGTAAGTTATCCTCACTGTGAATCACAGTGTATCTTTCTTCCTCTTGCTATATTCATTTGGATGGTTTTGAGAGGATAAAAGCTGAATTAACCAGCGTTACCTGTGGCTATGAGTAGTAATGTTCATACAGTAGTGTGCAAAAGTTAAGAACAAAATAACTTTGGACAGCAGTGTCATTTAGAGTCGCTGCACCACAAAGTGTGGGGCACTTCAACTTTTGTGTGTTTCAGATACATGTATTCAGTTGTTCTGCTAAATGTAATGTTTTCATTTTTACATCCAAACTAACAGTTTCTGAAAAATGTAATTTGCAAAACACTACATGTTTTTTTAGTGTTAATGTGTGTAATGGAATTGTATGAATTGAAAATCATGAAGGGCAAAAATGTTTATATTTTTTCCTTTCTTTTGTCTTTCCTTGTAAAAGCATGCTCTGTAGTTATGTCCTTTATAATACTAACAATTTGCACTTTCTGTTCGACTGCAAAAATATGACAGTTGATGATGATAATGACTAAAAGTAATGTGTTTGGAAAAATAGTATAGTAGCAAAAATTTTTGTAACAATGTGTACACTTGATTTCAGATTCCATTGGTGGCTGGCCGCTGTTCCATTCATGGTATGCATGTGGATATATGATGAGACGCGTCGTTACATTCTCAGAAGAAATCCAGGTGGCTGGGTGGAACGTGAAACATACTACTGAATGATGGACAACAGCTTCTTGTGGCGCATAGATGCGAGTGTTATAGTGCGACCTCTTTTCAGTTTCACGTTCATGAACTTGTGAAGTGTTGCTGCTGTGAAGTGGACATGAGGTTGTGTGATGAGAGCAGACGTCCGTGTAGTTGAGCTGCTAAGGAAAGAGTTCTCGGTTGATGTATTTATAAGCAGAGCCACTACATAGACACGAGATGTCACAAGGTCCACCGTACACAAAGTGTGCAACATACAAATATTTCTGCAGTGTACACATAATTTTTGTGAGCCATTCAACACAACACACACCTATGGTACTGTTACACAAGACAAGAAAATTAATGTTTCTAGCTGTAGGGAAATCATAAGTGCTTTAATAAGTGCAGTTATTTTTCACTTTCTCTGGTATTATAATACTGTGCACGTGATATGAGTATTTTTTACGAACTCCTTCAATCAAAGCAGCTCAAAACATGTTTGTTAAAATTATCTTAATAAAACTAGTGATTTGCTAATTAAAAAGCAGTTTTTTAATTTCTGATATCAGCAGAGAGACTTCTGCAGTTATTGGCAGGCAGGAGTAAGGCTTAAGCTAATCAATTTTACAAACATAAATGAACTCAGGAATTTAAAAAAGTTTTAATAGAACAGAGCTTCAAAGGTATTCTAAAAGTGCATTTAACAGCATTGGTTGTTTCATTAACATGTCACTTCCAGTTCTTTACGCAAGTGCTGTGCTAAGACTGGTAGTGCTTTACAAAAATAATTACCAATATATGTTTATAGCTTATGGGCATTTGTATTCAGTATGAGTCAACAATAGTGTTCTGTGCAGTATATGTTTGAAAATGGCTACAGTCAATGTCACCTGCAATTCATATATTTTTTCTTCTCTTGTTGTCAAATGATTTTAAGGATGTTTCAGTAGAATGTGAAATACAGTATACACATAATTTAATTTTTTTTTCCAGTACCTGTTTTTAATGTTAATGTAATGAAAACTATTGTCTGGGTTGACACTGAGAACTGTAGTGCCTCAATGGTGTGCTTTGTGTAACTTCTACCAGAAATCATGCCACTTAATGTGTTATAGCATTGCAGAATAGCCTTGCCTGTAAGAAACGTTTGAAACAACGTTACAAAATGGCACAACTGTCACTTGTACTAAAGTCGTTTGTTATCAAATTTATTTATTATTTAGTACATAGTTTCGGTCAGTCTTCTTACAGCTGCGGCAATCTGCTTTCATGTAATGCACTACTAAAGTGAACATCATCTCTGGTGTTGTTCTAAAAAAATGTGACTGTTAACATTTAAAAAAATTTACTACTGTTCTTTTTTCCATATATACAGAAACAGAAGGCTCACAGTGAGTTATATTTGTTGAGAAAATTATTGAGAATTTATTGTTGTTCATGCTGTAGGTTTCTTTGTGACTGATCCACATACTAGGGTTTCTGTTTAAGCTTTGTGTAGCTCAGTAATAAACTGCCTTTCACAGACCTTTATAGCAAGCATAGACATGATCAGTTTAGTGCACTGATGTATATTTGTGGAGAAGTTTTGTTGTGTATGTGTAAAATTATGACGAATGACCAAAAATGAAGAGACAACCAATAAATCTATATTTGTTACGTCTGTGTTTTTTTTTTTTTTTTTGTGATAACAACTTGTAGTTGATTGTCTTTTAAAAAGTTTCTAACCTGAATAATTTTTTTGATACTAACCTCAACTGTAGAATGTTTTAGTATTGTTCAGCACCAAACCAGTTACTTTGACTCTAGTTACAGATATGCTATTGTAACTTACCAATACCTCACTTATCAGAATGTATGGTGATATTTTATATTTCCATGTATTTGTAAAAAAAAATACAGGGTTGGTATTTTTAACTGAATAAGTTTTATTTAGTTCTAGTACCATAGGTACTTACAAAGAAAACTGAATAGCTAATAATGATTCTACATAGTGTTATGTGTTTATATCTGAGTACACACTCGCGTATATGCGATGCTGATTGCCTGTCACAGTTGTCTACTGTCTGTGTACATAAACAAGTCTTACAACATACCGAGGCATTCTTCTTATAACTGTGCTATAGTCACTGAACAAGTGAATTTATGCTTGTCAGTCTATCTATATTAACTGGACTACTGAATTTTTTGCAAGCTCTGCTACTCAAGACCTACATAAAAATCAATTCTTCTGGATTGCACCATTATCTATCCACTGTACATCTTGCAGCCTTTTGCAATTGGCTTCTAGTAGTAATCCTTGAAACAATGAACCTCCTAGTACAGACATGGGCGTAATTTGAGCAATTTGATTGGGGTGGCAAGGATTGCCAGATATAAAAGTAAAAAAAAGGGGGGGAATTGAACAGCTTCCATCAAAATTATGCATACATTTTTGTATTCAATATTTTATGTCATTCGCTAAATTAAAGAAGGGTGTAATGGAAACTGTACAAGTACCATTGCATTCCTAAGCTAAGGCAGAGAATTTTATGTTCTCTGTCAACACAGTTTTGGGGTGTCACCACCGAATTACGCCTATGAGTACAGAAGTTAAGCCGAGCAAACATTGTACAGTATTGTTTATGAGTTCATGTACAACATAGTTTACTAGTTTTCTAACTGGATGGATTACCAGCCAGTACACGACGTGCACTACTAGTTTCAGCCGCATGTGATACTAGTTGCTGTGTAGTAGGTGTTGTGCTGTGTACTACTCTCCACAAGTTTACTTGGCCACTCTTATGGGCGACCGCAGTATGAAGTGTGTGTACCCCTTGTTGTACTGGGTGTTAGGTTTAGTCTGGTTGGTCTGATTTGAAACTGTGGAGCTGGGTAACGGTGTTAGATAGTGCCTCAAGGTTATGTATCGGGATATAATAATTTTATAAGGCAGAGACAAATATTTTACCTTGATAGATCCAAGTAGACATCAAAAGAACAGCCAGAAATACCTACACACTCTTCTCAAAGATTTTCAAAGTCAAGTATGCTAGTACATTAAGTACCATAAATAAAATAATATTAGCATAATAATACAGGATTTAAAGGTAAAGGAAGGTACGAATATCGTCTGGATATACTGGTGATAAAAAATGACTATGTATGGCCATTGTTGCAGCCTCCCCAGTAAATCATACTCTCCAACCCTTGCGCTCGCTAAGGACGATGCCATTATCATTATATTATACATCATACTAAAATTTTACTTTCTTTAATTGTAATTCATCATTGATAGAAATATTTGTCTTTAAAATTTTTTTCATCTTTTTGAAACTCTAATTAATTATATACATATTCTGAGTTAATCATATGTGAGGTGCATTAAGGATTTGTATGGTGGGATCCAACATAATAACTTAGGATGCTAGTCGTAAAATTAAAATAAAAAATTTTAGAAAATCAATTTTAATTGCTTATGAGAAATTAAAGGTAGTAATTTTTACAATTCATTTTTGTTTCCTATTGTGTTTGGACTTGTTTTAGCTTAATTCAATTTTAAGAATCTTTTTTAAATAACATTTTCTTGTATTTTTCTCAGTTCATGACTTTTGAAATATCCTCTTGGATGTGCATCACTGGCAGGTCAAAGTTCAGGTTCGGGAAGGAGACACGTTTGAGGGGCAAGCAGCCTGGTCAGAAAACTTGTTAATTGTGGGTGGTAGTGCTGTGTGCAACTGGACACTAATGTAGTTATTGTGTCGCAGAACTATTTGTCAATCTGGATGCAAAATATGTTCCCAATTAAAATAATATGTTAGGTTATGTAGGTTGCTTCAGTTTAAAAAAATGTAATACTTTTATCAGAACCTGTAAAAAGTAAAATGTGACATCTTAACATTTATTGATGCACTTTTAGAGTAAGTCGGATCTCGGTGTATCAGTTTGCCAAGCAGCGACCAACATTACCCAATGTGTTCGGCTATGATTGGCCAGTCAGAGTTGGTTGTCGAGTGGTGCGGACGTTGTCAGATGTCGCTCTGAGAATGTTACAGTCTGGCAAAGATGGCAAAGGTAAGAAGACGTAAGAAAGCTGCGGTAGTGTAAGGTCACAGGGAAGTCACGTCTAGAGGACGTATCCATGGATAAAAAAGGGCTAGTTTTAGTTAAGTCCCTTTTTCTTGTGTTTTTTATCGGAACTTTAAAAAAAAAAGAGCAACAGTAGTTATCTACGTAGTACAAGTTGTAAGGAAAGATTAGTCAATCGTAGATTATTTGTTTGAGTTGTCTCGAAAGTTAATCAGTGTAGTTATCTGAGTCCTGGGGCTGTTGAAACCTGCCTGGCTGAACTTCATGGTATGCATACTGGAGAAACGATAGGCCCAGGCCATGTAATATTACACTTTTTTTTTTTCAATACATATTGATTGCATTGCAGCAGAATGTAAAATTTTTTTGTTTCTTTGGTGGTGATCTACTAATATTTTGAACTGAGATAAACTTTGTTTTTTACTGTAAAAATACTACTTTCATAATATATACAGTACCAAGTTGTACTATTTTAAAATACATCACATTCTGTCCAGGAACAACAATGTCTGGGCTTGTGATTACAACTCCGTACCAGGTATGCGAGGGAACCAGTTAGTGGCATTTTTGTCACACTCTGTTACCAGGTTGTGATAACTCCAAGGGACATCTTGGCGGTGAAAGCAAACCAGACAGCTGCCTCACTACAATTGACTGCCCGAACAGGGACAGTAGTTAGTTTTTATTCAACCAGCACCAGTTGTCGTGCCCGTCCCAGACAGCTAACCCACCACACAGAGCTAAAAACACTTTCTTATGATAGATGCTAAGTCCTAATTTCTGCTTAACTCTTCTTTTATTGCTGCCCAAGATTTGTTATAATGTGAGGCATCCTCCATCTTTCAAAAGTGTTCCTATCAATGACAGCACAATGTGTAGAGTGACATCTATACATGTGTGTATTTACCTATGTACATCTTCAAAAATACACTTTTTTTGGTGATACATCAGGCACCTTCTGGCCGACAAGAAAGAGAAGATTGCATAAGTAACAATGCCGGCTGTGAGGCATTCTCCATTGTGAATCTCGCAGTCCCTCCTGTACACTCTAAATCCTCAGACACCCCCAAGTGAAGGCAATGTCAATGTAATTACAGTAATAGTCTTAGCTCGTTTATGTGAAAGAAGCTTCCATAAAGCTTAATAAGGCATAGAATGTTGGAACAAAATTTTTACAAATGAGAATAATTTATTGTTTCTGATTTCCTTTTGTGTGTTTAATCAGTCCAAAATTCTTTCCAAATAAACAGATTAGGAACACTCACGTCTCTTTTTCCAAATACTTTGTATTTCTGTTGGACCAAATATCTCAGTTCATCAAGATAAAAGAATATGTATTTTTATTTAACTTTCATTTCTCAAAACTAAAACAAATTAGTTTGTACACTAAAATTTACACATTTCATTCATGATAAAATAATACAACTGTGAAATATGTATTGTATATTGTAAGCATTGTAATACACTGAATTATACTGCACAAATAAATAACAATGTACAGCTATTGTGCTGCAGCTTAGACATATAAGTTAAAATACTCACATATTGTCACAGTGCCAGACTGCTTTCTGTGTTAAAAGGCACAGTTTTAAAACGTCTGTTTTCACGCTAGTCGTGTAACTGAGGCTGCAAACCAACTGTTTTCATTTTTATTTTCTGTGATCTCCATTTTATATTTCATAAATTTGCAAGTGGAACATGTCACTACGCTCTTGTTCAACACAGATGCTGCCACCTGTTACACAATACGAATTAACAAATTAAATATGAAATAAAAAATTGTCATTAATTAAAATATGTAACTGAAATAATTAATAAATAATAACTAAATGTTCTGTAAAATAATATTTATGGCATTCTGTTAGCTTTAACATTAACACAGATAGGTCCTAAAAATATCTATGACATGAAATAGCAACAGTCAATATTATAGCGATTTACTTGATAAAATGTTTATTATGATTTCGCTGTACACTTAATTACTACTAAACTACATATGGATTTACATACATATTATAACATGCATACTTGATAGAGATGGCATTGCAATGATTTCATAATATATATGCATTTAATAATTTTTAAGAATCTAAGCTATTAAAATGCAAAGTGCAAAAAACATAAATACGTCATTCATTTTGTTCACATAATCAGGTTGTGAGACGATAACTGTCAAACAAATAACAGATAATGTACAGAATTATTCTTTCCTCAAATTTAACTGTCTCTTGAAATAGGTTGTCATAGCTATTTACCACTGCAGTGGTTATCAGTAATTTATTTTATATTTTAACTGTAAAATTGTGTATGGAAATTAAGCCTAAAATTAATAATCAACTTTCACCATTTTAAAAAATCATTGCAATATCAACGAATATATAAAAATTATACAACAATCCTAAAAAGTATATTTTTACTCCAGAATTATTGATAGCCGAGCAACAATTGAAATTGACAAGCACTTAAAAATTATGAATAGCGTCAAATGCCTCTCTACCCATGTATTATATTAAGAGAACTATACAGCAAGTGCCAGACGCCATGTTAGGAGGTATGGAAACAGGTAGGCGATAAGAGCTAGACTGGCTCACGCATCAACTACTGTGTCGCCTTTCTGCACAGGGTGCAAAAACAGCATGCAGTGTTGTTGGCATTTTCCTATGGGACTTTTAAGTAAGTGGTGACCCTACTTTTTTATTTACAGAAAGTGCGTAGTAAAGTCCATTGTGTGCTTCTCTAGTTTTGTTTTGCGATTCCAATAGGTATTTTTTACACGACAGCAATCTGATAAGCAGCTTTTAGCCATTTTGAGGTGTCCCGAAACCATGTTTTTAAGCATATCTAGAAAACAAAAATAGAGAAGCATAGTTTTAAGTGTGTCTTATTTTTTTAGATAAATATATTGCACACGTTTTGTAGAATTTCTTTAAATAACTTATTCCTAACACACTGCAATAATGTTCATGCGTCAGCTGTACAGGACTCTTAAGATATAAACAAAACATCCATCCTTGGTTGAAAGCTGTCTGGCCGAAGGTTGTGAAAAATACAACGATGATAAATTGATAAAGTATTGCCAAGCAAAGGTTCTTCTCAACCAATGAACCCATGAGTACATACACATTTACATCATGATGTAAGCACAAAAATATAATTAGTAGTCTGAATAAATTCAGCAAGCTAACATATCTTAATTTATTTATAATCAGCAAATGTGTTACTGGTATCCAAATATTGCTGTGTAAAGAGTTTGCTACCAGATGTTTGAACTGTTAACTTCTTATGTTGTGCATGTCAGAAAATATCTTCATTTACACAACTATTTGTACAAGGTATGTTTCTTACAGGTACCAGTAGACAGTGAACTTTGAGTTACCGGTAATAATATTATTGCATTAAACATTTTATTAAAATTTTCACAAAACAACACAGCTGCTTTTCGTCTAACTGAAAGACTTCACAATCATATTCTCCTCCAGGTTCCTCAACAATCGTTGATGGCGTGGAATATCCGACATTAATTACATTGGCAAGCAATAACAAATACTTGACTCTATCTGGTAAACAGTTAACAAGAGAAAAATTACAATACTTTGCTGAACATCACTCTGTATAAAAATAAAACTATAATACTGATACACACGCAACAACATTAGACAGAGTCTAGTACATGCAGAAATGTTGAAGTTGGCACACCATGCAACCAAGAACAGTTTTTCTTTGTGACTAAGAGTATACACAGAGAACTATACAAATCCTGCAGATAGAAGTTTCAAGAAGTTCAACAATTTAAGTAAAACAAACACAACATAGGTACACAGCTACCAATGACCAAGCATATCACAGAGTTAAGTTAGTCATCAGTGCTGAAATCCCGATGACTGCAAAAATCACAAGTGAAGAAATCATGTGACTCGGGGCAGAGTTGCAACCGTCTGTGTCGCAAACTTCACAGTCAAACTTCAGCTTCAGGTCCTGTACGTCAGAATGTTCAATTCTTGTAGATACCACAGTACTGAGGACGTCACACATGCCCTGCATCTTAGGAGCACACATCCGTACTATATCCACCCCAACAGTAGCTTTAGGAAGCTTCCCTGTAACAAGAATAAAATCCTATGGCTATAATCCTTGCAAGAAAAAGCCAGCCATCATATACTATGTGCATATTTTCCTCATGGTTCAACTGCACTCAGTAATAAACAATACTTGGTAACAATATATGAGATAAATGCATGTGTATATGTTAGTGTTATGATAGAATGGAACCCAGTGACTTCGAACACTGGCATGGTTATTTGTTGCCACATCAGTACCCAGTCCATAATGGCCATTTCCATCTTTCTATAACTGTTTTGAGTTGACCATCGTTGAGGTGTAATTCTGAGGAGGAAATGAAAAGGCATGACCAAAACAAAATCACTGCAAAAAAGATCACATGGTAGTACTTTTTCATGAACATTTCATACATAAAAAGGACTTAACCTGCACTACAAGTCATTCTAGGTATAGTGTAGAGCTCAAGAGAAAGCAAGGCTCAGGTATGCGGCTGGTGGTGGGGACAAGTGGAGCGTTATGTGTCCCCCACCACCACCTTACCGTTTCGTCTTGCCTTCTCCTCAGCTCCCTACAATACAACTGGCTTGCTACATCCTACAGTCATCCCATGGAAAGTTTGTGCTGGCAGGGTTTATTCCACTTTTTGTCATATTTTAAGATGTCATTCTGAAAAAATATTTCCTTAAAAAAGTTGACAAAATATTTTATCTAAGAGAGATTTTCTGATTTTTCTATACCAACTTCCAATAAACTAATAGATTTCAATAAAAGTTTAAGAATAAATTTACATACAACAACCTCTTAATAGTGGTCAAGGGTTTAATGTTATTTAATTTTTGAGGATACTGCATGGTTTCTTGGCATAGTACATAGGTAACTTGATAGAACATAACCACTTGAAAAAATAATAGTATGCATAATTTTTTATATCCGTAAAATATTATCTTAATCTTAACTTACAATTGTATTTCGATGACATGGTATGCAAAGTTATTTATCATAAAATGAAATTTCACCATAGGTAAGTATTTTTGATGTCATCCCGGTGCTGTGATGAAATACAAATTTGGTTTGTCTGCAGTATTGCTCTAACACCTAGGCATTTTTGAATTACCATTCAAATATGAAAGGACAACTAGTTTTCAAGAGATTTTATTCAAGTCATTCTGATTGTGATAACATATTTTTGGTAGTATAGTATATCAACTTTATTATATTTTGAGTTTTATGGTATACAAATTAAAATTCAAACATAGAATTGCAAATTAAAAGTTAAACATAGAATTGCAGTAAATACGAGAGGTTCGCGTTGCCAGGAGCGTGAAGATAAAGAGGATAAGAGGGGGAACGCAGTCCACTGACTCGTCACGTGACTGGAGATAGCGAAACAGGGTAGGGGAAAGAGGAGGGGCGTAGTCCGCTGTTTCGACGATGCGTCGGAGCTGTAGATAACGAGCTTGGGGAGGGGAAGGCGGTGCGGTCCGCCAGGCGACTTCGCCCAGCGCGCGCCCTCGAGAGCGCTGACTCGTTGCAATACTATTCATAAGCAGATAGGGGCCGCGGTGACCGAATGGTCAGATCATTCGCCTCCCACCAAGGCGACCCGGGCTCGATTCCCGGCGGGGTCGGTCCCCGAATCTTCGCATGTGGGAATCGTGCCGGACGATGCCGCATAATATATATTAAAAATTAACATAATACATTGTGGGCAGATAAACCGAGAGAGAAGTATGTTGTGGTCGGCTCGCCTATATATATCCCGCGCACAATTGAAACATTCTCCAACTTCTACCTGGCACAAAACGAAAACACATTCCCAGAATTCTTGAAAAAGGGTATCAAAATTAAATATAGTGTTTCCTTTTTATTTCGTCCTCTCATACCCCCATCTATCTCCAAAAAAAAAAAAAATTTCCTCGCTTACTATATTTTGCCTTGCATTTGCTTCCCCTCGGTAGCGAACAGGGCACTGTTAAAATAAAAAAAATTGCTAATGGACATATAGAAATTAAACATACGGCATCATTGGCAGGACAGTTCATAGATATTCTGTAAAAATTTGAAGACAGTAGATTGAATAGTTTTAGATTCCTGACGTGTTTAGTATTAAAGTACTTTCGGCGCGGTGAACGTCTCGGCAATCTCCTAGCTACGTCACACGCGGACAGCCAATGAGAGAACAGAGGGCCGGAGTGGCCTACCTAATATACTTTATTTACCTTGACAAGCGCTCAAGACTTCGATGTTGAGCGCTGACCAAAATCTTTCACTCATTCCTCAGCAGGCATCATTCACGCATTTCTTAAAATAAACTGAACGTCTGTTGGTCGAAGCTGTGCACACGGCTAGGCGGTCTGGGCTGATGGCCACCTTAGTGTTATTCAAAATAATGTTTACCCGCAAAGAAAACTTGCAACGAAGCAAAACGCTTTATGAATGATGCTACTTACCTTTGCCTTCTAATTTAATACATTTCATTTCTTCGGAGACCGGCACTGGAGGCAGTTCCTTCCATCTCTGCCCGAAAGAATTAGGCGTGCAGTCGATGAGCGCCATGTCTGAGACTAGTTCATCCCGACACAGCAGGGACTTCTTGGTGAAGTCCTTCAGGCACGAAGACTCGTAGCACTTCAGACACTCACCTGAGGAACACACCAACACCACACAATAAATAACGTTATCAACAGCAACAAAAGTGAAGCTTTTGTTTGTTTTATTGCAGCCGTGTGATCTTTTTCCATACACAATAGTGCAAAGATATTGCGGACAAGTCATATAAATTAGGATAAAGTTATACATATATGTACAATGATGATATTCAACTATCTTCATTCTTCGCTTCTGTTCAGTCGCCATGGGTTGGACCATGAATTAATTAACATGAAAAAAGAAAATCCAGAGAGACACGGCATATACACTGCGTTACATAACATATGTGATTTAATGTTTATGATCTAAGTACTCTTCTTCTACTGAGTAAAATGCATGTTCGGCATAAAAGTCATTCAATATATTTTTGAAGAGCTTAGGATCTTAGAAAAACAATTCTTTGTAAATTTTTTGGCAGTTTGTTAAAAATGTGACTACTGGAGTAGTACGGCCCTTTTTGTACTTATTTTAAATTACAGAGGGCATGTGACTGTGTTTTTTTAATTTCTAGTGTCATCTTTGTGAAAAAATTCATTTTCTGAAAAATATTATTGTTCTTGGACATAAATAATAGTAGTGAATACACATATTCGCGTGAAAATGACAAGATCTTGGTGCTTTTAAAAAGGTGTCAATAGGAGTCTTGTTTTTTTACCGTCCATTATTCTAACTGCTTTTTTTTTTTTTTTTTTTTTTCACAGAAAACACTTTTTGACTGTATGTGGAACTGCCACAAAATATGATGCCGTACGTCTTGATGGAGTGAAAATATGCGAAATCGACCATATCTACTGTGTCCTTGTTCAAAATCTCGACAATATTTCGTAAAAACAAGCAAAACTTAGTTTTGGTAAAATATATTCAATGTGACATTTTCCATTTAGGCAAGTATCCACTTGTAGGCCAAGAAATTTTGTTTTAGCTGTTTCATTGATTATTTTCTGCGTTATTGGTGATTTTTATGTCAATGTGTTTGCTGTTCTTTGTCAAAATATTCACAATGTGTGTTTTGTCTATATTAAGGTTTAATTTGTCCACATCAAACCACGCATTCAACACTGGAAATGTGGTACTTGCTATTCGTCTGAGTTTTTCTAATGAACCGCAAGAGACTACTATACTCGTGTCATCAGCAGATAAAATAGGTGTAGCATTAGGGTTCAATGAAAACGGTACACTAGGAATAATACTGGACTTAAAATTGAGCCCTGTGGTACTCATACTTTTTTTCCCTAGGTTTTGAACAAAATGAATTGTTTTTATCTTTGATACATACTTGTTGCTGTCTGCCTTAAATGTATTTCTCATCAGTTTGTTTGTTATTCCTGTGACACCGTTAACATTTAATTTTTCTACGAGCAAGTTATGGCAAATATTATACAACGACAAAAGCCTTAGTGAGGTCCATTGTTATTATCGTACCATCTGTTCGGGCTTGTAGTTTGTTTAGGCTATTTTAGAAATGGGAATCGTGACGATTCGAGGCTCAACATAAGGTAGTAACTAACTCTATCAGATGAAACATAAGGAAGCTTTTTAAGGGCGACAGGACGCTAAAGCAGTGAATTTTCACAATTTTCGCAAAAAAACTATTTTCTCAATTACTATCGAAAATTAAGGCTCGACAATCCGTGGATGATACTTTTGTGCACCTTCTTACATCATTACACAGTCACATACTTTTATTTTTTATTTTTCGGAGTACTGACGGAAGATAAAAAAAAATTTACGGAAATGGTGAAAATTCACTAGCTCTCTTGTTCTACTTTTTTAGCGATATGATTTTTTTACGCCTAGACGAGAGCAGATATCAAAAATCAGTTTGGAAGATTTGTTAAAAATCACCTTCTCCATGGTAGCTGTTTTTTTTTTTCAAGGCAGTAAATAGTAATGTTTTAGCTAATTATGTAAGTAATGATTTTCTGGTTAACTAACTTTTTTTTTGTCGAAACCGCATAACTTCTTGTTTAAAAAAAAATACCTATCATGGCAAAAATCATTTTAAGCAAAACTGCCAAAACTGCTCTCGTTTAAGCTTAAAAAAATAATTATCACTAAAACAGAAGAAATAAGAGAGCCATGGCCTTAATCGTTTCTGACGGGTGAATACTGACATGTAAACAAAGCCATGTGGAGTTTAAACAACCACCGATACCTCAACTACACATTTAGATATGGTAAACGTTACGTTACGTGTCAATCACCTCACAAATTATAAAATCCTAGTAAACTGCAGCGTAACCAAACATCTACGAACTTCGACAACTTAACAAATACATATGGGAAGCACTCAGCTAACAGTACTATGTTCAATAGGTACGTTGTGTTGTGAGTATAAGCTGTCTTCCTGACGACCATCGACTCCAGAAAACTGCCTCACGATCTAACTTTTTCCCAAGGGAAAATTTAAAGCGAAATGCTGCACGAACGTAATATATTTGTTAACTTTTTATATTTTCTAGGTTTTAGAAAGACGTATCGACATTTTTAAGCCTTCGTCCTCTAAATAATAGTCTACCTCTACCACAACCTTTTATAATCTTATATGATAAATTATTCGCATTATTTATGACATTTGCTGAACGACGCGAAATGTTATGTTGTTTCTTATCTTAAAAAAAAATTAACATACAGTTATCATACAAAATATAAACATCAGTCGAAAAATATTATTTTCAAAAACATTGTCGCATTTTTTACATTTTTATTTAAAATTTCAGCGTATTTACTTAAATACAAAAATATTTAAATTCTGTTTTTACACAGAAGAGCTTGTAGCCTGCAACGTCGTTATTTACTGTGAGTTTTTTTTTTTTAATTTGGTATGTCAGTTGGTTTTAGTGTCGTACTGGAAACTGTAACATGCAAATGTTAACACTTACGAGCCATAGCGCAAAGAACTATGTGAGATGAAACAATTAAACGACCTGAATTTAGTCATAATTTATGTCTGAAGCAAGAGAAAAAATATCTGGTACAAGTATAAAAATTAAAATATGTGGATGAAAATTGCTTTAGACTGCGTCCTTAAGATTCCACTATACATTGCATTACTTGTTAAGTGCAATTTGTAAACAGTGATAGAAAAAATTAGTTTCCATTTTTCTTACCACTGTTCAGAAATTGCTTTTAACGCATAAAACACCTTTAGTGCAAACACGTTAAGAACACATACATTAAATCGATTCTTCAAACGAACATTTTTGATTTTTACTCTAAAACAAATATTACGGCATTAAAACAAAGAATTTGTACATCAGATGTGTAGAGGAATCTTAACAGTTTTACAGCTTTGGTAACGGTACGAGAGGGAAATGGGATTATGCTTTTAACTAAGATAATTGAAGAGGTGACCATATCGTTTTATTAGTGAATTGTGTTGTTTAGAGTCGAAGACATGTTTATATGTGTGTGGTTTTTTTAAATAGGGGTTGGTATTTCCCCGGATATTGCAGTCTGGAATAGCCGTTTTTAGCTATTTTGAGGAGCTCGACAATCGTGTTTCTAATAAACTCGCCGAATTAAAACTATTGCGAATAAGTTTGAACAGTGTGATTTTTGGGTAGATGTTAAAACGTAATTTACGGTTTCGCAAAAAAAAAAAAAAAAAAAAAAGAACAATCACAACTCGCTTCAACAATTTCAAGCTTAGTTAGGGAGGCTCCTTAATAAGGCAGTAGCCTACATTCGTGTGCGCCATTATGTGCAAAGTTTAGCTGACTGCTGACGTGCAGTTGGTTTCGGGGAAGTTCCTGCTTGCTGTGCACCCCTCGCCTGTTGGCTGCAAGCCGACAGGTGGCTCCTACTGGCTGGGTTATCTCGGGCCGCGTGTCACTAGACTACGCTGCAGAACAACATATTATACAGAAGAGAATCTGTACCGTCTGCGCCGAAACTGCATCTGCGTGAATACAAACCGACCACTAGGGCTTTCCCCAAGGGTGCCCATCGTACAGATTGTCAGGGGTGGGGAGCCAAATAATAACATATGTTTACGTTCACAAGAACGGATATAGTCTGTGTTTAAATTTGTAGCCACCGGCATATTTCGAAACATGAAACCGCGTATTTTACGAAACTTATCAAACTGCAAATAGTTTGTTATACGTTTTATTAAAAAACAAAATTAAACACAGCCCTTGCCCTCACCTTATGGGCCCCCTTGGCTTTGCCTACCTTGGCTGTAACTACGGAGTTTTAAATAAACGGGGAATCGTTGGCTTCGCTAGAGATCAGTTTTAAGAGCATTATACGCGAAATTTAATAAGGAATGGGAAAACATTAAATTGATTTTCGAGAAAAAAAAGCTCATTTATGCTTTCAGCAAAAAACAAAAATTAGCTTATACAGGTGAGCCGTTAATTCACGTAACCCGAAAGGGGTACAGTATTGAGGACAAATAACAGAGGAACATAAATGCAACATTGGGCCTTACGTTATTCAGGATGGTTGTAGATAGCCTCAAAGGCGGATAATTGAAACGTGAAAATGTCATAAAAGAATGCAGTTTAGTATTTTTGTACATTCGTGAAGACAAGAAACCATAGAAAATAATGTTACCGAAAGTAGAACCCTTCCTATATTAAATAGGTGTTGGTTACTTCCTACTGCGTAGAAATCTGTAACCATCTACTATGGTGATTTGAAATGACACGTAAGAAATCAACATGCAAAAATTAAATGTTAGCCATGTGAGTAAGTTATAATCACCATAGCTTCCACTGAAATGACATGTTCATTTGGAGGTGGATGCATAAATACCTGGGAAGTAGGCAACCAGAA
>PNEQ01000248.1:64133-86078 GCA_003012365.1 Medauroidea extradentata
TATATATATATATATATATATATATATATATATATATATATATATATATATATATATATATATATATATATATCCATACCTCGGTATTTGTCCTCAGGGTTGCACTTCCACCGGCTTAGCATATGTTAATGACTCAATCTGTATATTTAATGATAACTTTTAATAAATAAATGTGCTTTAAAGGCGTTTGTCCAAATATATTTGTCCTAAGGATGTCTGCTCTAAACGTATTTGTGATCCAAAGAATATTTGCCCTTGATTTTTCTGAGATGTCTTTGAATATGTTTGCCCTAAACATGCTTGCTCTAAAAAAATTTCCTTCAAAAGGTTGCCCTAAATACGTTGGCCGTAAATAAATTGGCCTTTAAAACGTTTGTTATAAAGACAATTTGTTTTGAAGTATTTTAATTATTTATACGCTTTCTCTTACAAATGTATGCTGTAAAGGAGTTTTCTCTAAATATGGTTAACTTACAGACATTTTCCCTAAACGATTACCCCGAACTACGTTTGCAATAAATAAATTTTCAAAGCCTTGAGCAAGTTTGCCGGAAACTCATTTGTCCTAAAAAAAAGGGCTTGATATGAACAAAATTATCTTTCATATGTTTGCTCTGAAAATGTTTGAGCTATTTATGTTTGCCATAAATATGCTGTTAACTACAGTTGCCTAAATGCGTTTCCCCTAAAGATGTTTGCCTTTAAGACGTTTGCCCCAAACGAATTTTGTCAAAAGACGTTTGCCTTACACACATTTGCCCTAAATAACGTTTGCAGTAAAGTGACTGACTACCTAGACCGCCGAACGATCTGCAGAGCTTCGTCGTTTGAATATTTTTCGAAAACTTATCAACATAATTGGGTGATTTCGGCTTAGTAATATCATTCAAAAAACGTTACACTCCAAATAGCAAACATCAACTGGCCCACTTGTGCAAATCTGATTGTTATAAACAGCCCACAGGCAGTAAACATTCGGAATGCACCCGCGGCCACACGTGGCATACAAGATGTATAATGAAATCACCTACACAATAAGCACAAGTGTACCACAAGCATTCTTATTATACTCAGATCCTTATGGGTTAGATTGATAAGTCTACTTGCGGAGTGTATACTGAAATATGTCAGTCTTTTTAATCTAAGTTGTCCACATTAAAATTATTTCAGTATAACTACAGACGTATTTACTGACATGCCCTGGTTAACAACCATTCCAGCAAAAGTAGACCTTCATACTAGCGAACGTTGGCCGCTTCTGCCAGCAGTTGGCCAACTGAAAAATGATTGGTACTAGGGATGTGTGAATTCATATTTGAGTTTCACCACTAATCATTACAGCATGTTTTCTAGAGGCCGAAAATTGCGAAAACGGGCGTTTTTGTGGCCTTCTTCAGCTAAGAAAATATTTGCGCAGAACGTTCATCATTGAAATAACGTCATAAAATGACAGGATCATCAGTGAATGTCTCATAGAGGCAAGTTGTCGGCTAGAAGACGGCGCGCCAGTTCAGTGACTTGCACCTAGAGGCCAGGATGAGGCGTTATGTGTGTGTTGTGTGGTCCTTATCGCTTCCGTGCTTTTAGGCCACATACGCTCAAAATACGTCCACCTATGTGTCCACCTTAATCATTTTTCGGCGCCCGGCTACTGGCCGTGTGTTTGTGTGAATAAGGCACGGCGCCAAGGGCGATGTTGACCGTCTCATCTGGTGCGGTATCGCCTCTACCGTAAGGCGATAAAACGGGGTGCAGTGGTATCATAGATCACTCACCTGAATGACACTTTCAGCAGTGACCCCGTCTTTTTATTTGTGAAAAGTTTTATCCAAAGTCAATTGCATGCTTCTAGAGTAGTTTCACACGAATCCTGTGAGTAGTTTTCAAGATATGACAGGTTGAATAAGCTTTTTTTTCAGTCATTTTGAGAGGCTCCGAGATGATTTTTCTAATCGACGGGATGCTTCTAAACTACCTTTCCATCGTTTCAAGTACGTTTCATTTTCATACATTGACTCAATGGGCACACGTGGAATTGTTTCGTAAAAATACGTATTTACGAACAGTCTGCAACGCATTGTTAGGCGGCGCCGTTACAGATGATTGCGCTAAAGACAGTTGCTGTGAAGATGTTTGCCTCAGACGTTTGCTATAATTCCATCGTGAGCGAATATAGGGCGAGGAAGCAGAGGGCAGGGCAGCAGGATGGATGTGCAGGAATGTGGGTCGTCGCCATGCGTCCTGGCAGGCGTCCTGCCCCCGCGTCCCCCTTGCCGACAAGTTGACTGGCACTGCGGACTGGCAGGCCGCGAGGAGAGGCGTCCACGAGACGCGTCCAGCTTCGAGGGATCGATACTCCACTGGCGCCGCCTCGCGACCTCCGTGGTCCTCTTCCGGCAAGTGCGCCTCAGTGTTTACTTACCACCTCGAGGTGTTAGCATCGCCCGTCACGGCACAGCAGGCCGACAATATAATATCCTCGTTACAAGCAGAATATAACGACATGCATTGAGCCACCTTATGTGAACTTTTGCGACTCTGCTCTGTGGTTATTAATATACAAAGGCGTATTCTTGTAGTAATACATTACCTAAAGTATTTTTAGTAGTTGGACTACATATTAAATGTGTACATTTACAGGAAAAAGCTAGCTTGGAAATGTATAACTACGGTAATAACTCAATACAAAAAAAAATTGGCTAGAAATTTAATTAATCTTCTGTAAAGGAGATTAAAATAATACTCAATAATTTTACAGAAATTATCATAATTCATATTGAACTCTGTGCAGATTATTTTATGCTTCCATTTTTTAGGTAATACTTACAATCGGATTACTAGTTCATACAAAGAGCAGTGTTTGTGTACATTAAAGTCACAATGTGCAAAGATTCGTTTTATAGACATTTTAAACTATTTTGAAGTTTTGTGTAGGGGGGGGGGGCACCTGTCCACACCTATGTCCCCTTCCTTCCGAGGCTACACTTATGTTGGCAAAGAGTATTTGTGCAGAGGCGTGGCTCATTTGACTGTGCCAATCGGAACACTGTTACTGCGACACTGCACGTCTGTGATTTGCGGGCATCCCGAGACACTGAGAGTTAAAAACATCCAATCTCCAACCATGAAGCAGAGCTGCAGATAAGACATTGAAACAAAGTGGTGCAGATTTATTTTCAACAAAACGCATTGGTTCTAGACATTCAACAATAAACATGTCTGCCGACCATAGCAGACGTACTATTTCAGAGCCCCGTCTACCACGCGCTTCAAATGCGTTGAAGTGTGTCCGTAAATAAGATTCCCCCTAAAAAATAATTCCACATGTGTCTATTGTGGTAATGTACCAAAATACACTTTGGAGAAGGACGAAATGCCGTTGTAATAACGGAACTCCTGCATTTTATTTGGCCTTAAATTTTTCTATAGTGTTTCATACTTCGGCAAAGCAGGAGGTAATAGTTTCTTACATTGTATACAGTTGGCAATGCTTGGCTACTATTGCTTATAATAAGGTCAATTCTACTACAGGTTAGGAAAGATCAATGTTAAAAGTTTGTCACAGGGGAAATGTCTGCCGCTTGAGCGCTGGTATCGCTAGTGGGTGCAAACTGGCCAACCACGGGGCTTTCCTAAATTTTAAGTTACATAAAGCCGATAATTTAAAACGCGAAATTGGTTTCTTTTCGCCTTAAAATTAAGTTAACTAACTTCTGTCATTTCCAAGCCTGTGCAAATGTAATTTTACTGCAGTTTCGTATTATTCTAGTCCATTAGCGATAGCAGCGAAACTAGCGGCAGAAATTTTCCCTGTGCCAAACTCTGCCATAAGAAAACATATTTTCTTTCTAACCTGTAGTAGAGTTAACCGTACTTATGCTATACCTGTGACCGTCCATAGAAAAAAATGTCTTTCTTCCTGAGGAACGTTCTTAGTCAAAAACTAATAAATGTAGTGAATGTATTACAACACTTAAGAAGGTCATGTATGTGCCATTTCAGAAGATACCTTTTGGTAAATATCACTGTATTAAACTTACAGTGAATATGGAAGAATTCGAACATGAGAGGTACTGATACCCCTTGAGGGCAGGAAAAAAAATTGTTAAAGTGCACATGGTGCATTATAGAGTGACCACTATAGTTACCTTCTTAAAGTTGTGTGTCCTGACAGCAAAATTGGTAGTTGCAACTGCAATCATTGGGAATTTCTGAAGTTCTCGCACAATTTCAGAATGCCAGCTCATGTATATTTGTCTTATGATATAATATATTAATAATAATAATAATAATAATAATAATAATAATAAGTGAAGATAATTAAAATAAAAGCTTTTTTATGAAATGAAGTATTTATATTACCGAATTTTCCTCTCAGGAGTTGCTTAAAGTGAAACGTCATATTGTACAGAAATTTTTCAGTTCCAGATAATCTCTTGTCACAAAGATTACTCGGCGCTTGTGATCATGTTAACGATATTCTCATCACAATAATTATGTATGTGTTAAGTTTTATCCTAGACTTAACACAATTTGAAAGACATTCATTTAGAAGCATGCGTTGGACTTTACACCATACTTACCACAAATATAATTATAGGCCTATCATCACTGCTCGAAGTCCCGTACGTAAAAAAAGGACAGTAGTAAGGCATTGCACGCCGATTGAGAGACTTGTACGTAGAGGTTATACTGCACTAGATACGCCGGTTAGCGGCACCCTTAGCGCTCCATCGATTAGTTCAGTCCATTCATATCCTTGCCGCTTGATAATATACACGTTTGTGTATGCGATTAACACACAGTCTTCATAAGTTGATACGCGAGATCTCAGTGAAAGATTTTTGATATCTGCTCTCGTTTAGGCGCAAAAAATTATAGTTAAAAAGTAGAAACTAGAAAGCATGGCCTTAAGGGGTAGAGTCAGATGCTAAATTTAATAAATCGATTTTATTCAATAACTTCTGTTTTAAAATATTTTTGGTACATGTAGCAATGTTGAGGCATAGAAAATATTTGTGAAAATTTTCGGAGATCATTGGACTTGTTTTCATTCATTCTTGAAAGTTTACCTATAATTCCCTTGCAATGATGTTGCCAACATCATTGCAAGAGCATTATAGGTTAACTTTCATTGCATAGAAAATTGATTAAAGATTCCATTATTATTAATTTCAAGCAGTTTATCAAGAATATACCCCATGTCTTGTCAACGAGAAAATTTCGATAATACAACCTGAATAAATTATGGTTCGAAAACTGAAAAATAAAGAAAATCATCTAATACTCCCCCTTAAGGTACCAAGAATCCGAATCTAGTAATTACGAAACTGACTTTAATAATATATTCAATCCACTGTTACAGTCTTGTGAAAATTGTTTAGCTACATAATATCGCGGTATCGTGATAACTGCTGCAAGTAAAATCGAACGCTGCTGAGTAGGCAACATATTTTATACTAAGCAAAGTTTAATACATCCTTAATAAAAAAATTAAAATACGTCATATTTTATTATACTGAAGAGGGCCATGCGAGTTTTATTTTTTTTTATTTATTTATTTATTTTTTTTTATGATTACTGAACGTGTCAATACGATCATGTCGTTAAATTTAATATTCACTACATAATCCGCATGGAAAGATGTATTTTGTCCAAGTTACAAATTATTTTGTTCCTATTCACCCTTCCAGATATTTTTTGTGCTCACCACTTAATAATTGTGGCCACCAAAAAATAACTTCGTGCTTACCACAAAATAATTTCAACAGAATTAATCTTCTAAAAAAAAATGTTTTTCCAATGTAGCAGCGTAAGATAAAATGTAGTATTCCGTGGGAAATGATAACACGTTGGGGGTGATACATTTATGTGGTTTAGAGCGTCCTTTCTCTGCTGTGTGCTGACAGGTTCGTGTCCGTCAACCACCCCTCCGACACCTGCCCCCACCGGAAGAGTTGCGTCACTTCACCCTCCCCTGGCAACACCCCCTTTGCAACCTCCCCTGACCGACCACAGCGCGTACAGTCTGCTCGCAACACTTCTATAGGTCGTTCGGGATAAAGTGAGCACTAAAAATGTAACCTTTGAAAAATATCACTAGCCGTTACTGCATGTAAATCACCGTTACCTATAGTTGCCTTACTGCTTGTATGGTTGGCAACGAAATTACACAATTTAGTTCCGTGTATTTTTTAAACTATTTAAATGCAACAATACTGAAACAAAATAAACCGAAATACACATAACTGTATTTTAGGTAACTAATAATTTATTCTAATTAATTTATACGTGCAACTGCCGACTGCACAATTTATCTTACAAGCGCAAACATCAAGTGACGTGTCCAGAGAGGTTAAACATTACCCGTCGCTAAATGTTACGCGCGGGGAAAGATACGTATTGGTCTGAAAATAGAACTTTAGCAGGGCTTTCTTGAGTGTTCACTTTATCCCGAACCTCCTATACCTCACTGCACGAGCTGTGCCGAAATACGCTATAAGCTTATCACGCTTACATGTGCATTTTTGTAGTCGAGATTATGTGTGCTCCCTTTCAGACAGTGTGTACATTTCCGCCACTCGTTTATACAAACACTGCAGTGTAAGTAGTATACACAGTGTACAGAGTTCACCGTTTCCAATAGCTATGGCCCGGTACTTTTCGCGAAAAGATTTTGCCCCACTTTGTGCCACTGTCTTACGTGTACACCTGCAGCTGAACTTCATGATTATTAGCAGAGTGTTTTTGTGCAGAGATATTATTCATTTGACGGTGCCAATCAGTATATGGATAACTATGCCACAGCATGTCTGTTATTTGCGGGTTTAATCTCCACACGATGGATGTTACGGCATCCAATCACTGACCACAAAACAGAGATGCAGGTGCGCACGTAAGGCACTGAAACAAAACACAATAATTGAATTAATAATTATATCTACATATATGTACAGATAGACAAACACACACAAAATATATACGTGTGTGTAATGTGAGAGAGCATGCACTTAACAAAGTCTTAAAAGTTGTTATATTGATATGTGAGCTTTATACGAATATTTTTCAAAGCTTCTCCGCACTGTTCACTGTTCATAAAAAATAACTTAGGTCTAGTTAAGGGAGATGCCTACCTCAAAGCCTTGGAGAGAGCAGGCACAGGTCATTACACGTTTGATTACATTCAATGTGGCTCAGTAACTGACAAAACTACATTTGCGACCCAGTGACTTATTCGTTTATCTTAAATGTAACGCAATAAAAAATTTTGTAATTTCATACCTGTTACAGTTTTCTTAAAAAAAAAAAAAAAAAAAAAAAAAAAAAAAAAAAAAAAAAAAAAAAAAAAAAAAAAAAAAAAAAAAAAAAAAAAAAAAAAAAAAAAAAAAAAAAAAAAAAAAAAAAAAAAAAAAAAAAAAAAAAAAAAAAAAAAAAAAAAAAAAAAAAAAAAAAAAAAAAACGTTAGAAAGCTCTTTTCTTTGTAAACATTATATTTTAAGTTAATAGTTTATGTGTACTTTTTTAATGTGAATTAACTTTTATTTTTTAAACTCGTGGTTGCAGGCTTAGCAGCCAGAGCTCATAATACCTGGCCCATCCACAGATGGTGTTGGAAATGTATATATGATCTGGTGTAAGAGCAACGCCAAGAACAAAAATGAGGAGGAAAACTGGCCAAATGATTGAACTAGTTAAATCTTGTATCCAGGTGGCTGGACAACTAAACATGGCTGAGAAACACGACCTGCTCTATATGAGTTGCACAGTTTGTCATGACTGCCACAAACACGTGTCACTGCCTTTACTATTGTAGTCTTGTTTTCACTCGCTGTCTTTATAGCTAACTTACAATTGCGTTGTAAATACACGCGTTAAATGGAGTTTATTTTATGATAACACAGAACATTTTTAAAACGCTTGCCGTGTATGACCTACCTCACAATATTTTATAAAAAAAATATATTTATTTTGTACAGTAATTTGAATGAGTCAGTGATTTTGATCAGCGCGTAACATCGAGGTCTTCAGCGCTGGTGAGGGGTGATATGAGGTGAGCATGGAACAGCACCGGAATGAAAGGACGGGGGAAACGAGATATTCCCGATAAAACCCGCCGAACAACGGCATCGTCCGGGGATCGAACCCGGTTCGCATTGGTGGGAAGCGAGAGGTCTGACCTCTCATCTGTCTAGAGCGTTTGAACGATTTGTGTGTGTGTGTGTGTATCCTAACTAATACTATAAATAAGAAAGTAACTCTGTCTGTCACGCTTTCATGCCAAAACTACTGAATCGATTTAAATGAAATTTGGTATGCAGATAGTCTAGAGTCTGAGGAAGGACATAGGTTACTTTTTAATGCGAAAAAGGGTTGTAAGGGGTTAAAAGGAGGGATGAAAAGTTGTATGGAAATATCGTCATTGTTGATATTGATATTGTTGACCCGCAAGGGTCTAAAATAATAACAATAATAATAATAATAATAGTTTATGGTCAAAAGTAAAATGTAGTTTAAACTTAGCGTTAGCGTTAGCGTAAGTGGACCTGGTGTATATATATATATATATATATATATATATATATATATATAGATGCTGTAAACTGTAACTGCTATATCTGTTTCATTACCAAACATAAATAATAGCACTGAAGCCAACTTTCGCTTCGAAAAATGCATTCACGGCAAGGATTTTCCCCCCAGAAGTTTATTTTAAAAACTTTCGACCGCAGACAGCCGATAATATAAATTTACACCTGCCAGTTTTTTTCGTTGGAAGCACGTGAATACTGACGGCATACACATTCGCAGATTTTCATAAATTTAAACTAAAAAACAGATGGCTTTCGAATAATACATTTGTAGCTGTAACAAAACGTCTTCTTACACGTTCACAAGTTTTCTTAGTATAAATTGTTAACTTTCAGATAAATAATTTTTCTAAAAGTAATGCGCGTTAACATTTCCCAACTACCGAAGAACATCATTGAAACTTTGGGTACATGCGGCACTTATTCATGAAATATTTGAAGCATTCCAAGGTCCCAACATGAACTAAACATTTCCTCTCATCACTAGAAGTGAAATTTTTACCGTAAAAATCAAATTGCTACTTTAATAATAGAACTGCGATAGTGAAACTTGTAAATAACGGACGGGCATGGAACACGTTTCTATGATGCAAACTCGTAAAGCCAGCGCTGAAGACACAGTTACCACAAGCTGCTAAACCGGATGGGTTTGGCCATCCTGACAAGTTGAACTGGCATTCGTGAGATGACAAGTTTGCCCGCGTCTTGATTTAATTCAACTAACGGTAAAGGAGATGTTCATTCGAAACTTCTGCTTTTTGTAGCTGTTTTGGTGTCTTCAGCTTAAGGGGGTACTTTGTTACCGACCAAAACATCGGTGTGGGAAGAGATGCCGTTAAAATACGTCTAGGGAGTTGCCAAGGCTGATGCTGTTTTGAATATTCGAAGCCCAGTAACGCCGAAGCAACGTTAATGAGAGCAACATAGTTATGAATGCCTGATAGAGACAACTTTTTGTTTTCGCTATATAATATGTTAGCATAAACTACAGATTTTAATATTTTCATGTTCATCTGCAGATCTCCTTTGATTATTGGCCGATGTGTATTCGTGAGGTGACCTTTTTCATTTGACCAGGTTAACCAGAACTAGATCAATGTGACACCACAGGTCTGTGATTAATATTGACTCCTAAGACGAGCAAGAGTTGAAGTCATCCAATCACTGACGTGGACACAACCAGGAGGCAGCTAACCCTTGTTTCTCCAGATGTCACAGTCATTCTGCTGCAGTTCCTCAGTCTGTGCAATGTGCCTCAAGACGGGAACATATCTCTGTCCCTGACACGTCGCATCTGTTGTCGTCAAAGAATGCCTGCAACTTTCATCTGTTTTCTACTTGTGTCGTCTATGTTCGCGTTCATTCGTGTCTCATGTTTTTTTATGTTGTCATTGTTACAGTGGCAGATTTAGAAACATATTTGGGTGGGGGTTTCTCTTACGTGAATTCATGGATTGTAAAAAATGCCTGCCATCTCGGAAGTGTGGTTTTTTACTGTTACAGAACGTTAAACACAACATACATACCAGTAGGACACATTTAATATACTCGGATCATCACAGAACAAAACTCCAGTTTCCTTGAGGCGACTGGTCATACTTTGGCTACATAATGTGTTGAACACGATTTGGGATGGGGGGAGAGGTGCCTCTTCAACCCGGTAGGCTCCTCCCCCCTCCAGAATCCGCTCGTGCATTGTTGTCACCGTCCATTTTTGTAGCCAATTTTCATACACCTTACTCTTTATTGTCTTATTCTTCTTTTTCTGGTTTTGTGATGTCTTTCTTGTTACCGGGACTATATTCCATTCCAAAATTAATGTGGGTTTTTTTTTTTTTTCAATTTTTTATGTAGTACTCTTTATGGAAACTAATATAGTTAATAAAAGGTTTTATTTATTTTTCTTATTGTTTTACTGTGTGGGGCGGTGAATACCCTGAAAACTGTGACGAATTAAGTATTTTCATTTTTAAAATTACTCTGAAATCCCTTTAATTCCTCAGTCTTTTTTTTTTTTTTTTTTAAGAGTTTTATTCCTGCAGGAAAGTTTCTTCTTCTTTAAGCAGAAAATAGTTTTCGTCTGAAAGCATTATCACATAAGGTGACCGAGTTCCACCGAATATAATTTAGCACGCAAATCCCTATATTTGCTCTCTCTAGGACTCTGGTGTATGCAGTGTAAAGAACTCCTGTCACTTTTTTTATAAGTATGAATTTATTTTTAATTTGAACTTGGGACATAACTTGTAAAAACTCTAGAACTACATTTCGAAAGCACTTGGACGAGCAAATCAAGCGTACGTGTGTACACAACTTTACGAAACATCAGTGCAGTATAAATGGTATCTAACGCTTTATATGTAAAGTTAATCGAGTGTATGGGTCGATTGCAAAGTCAAGTGAGAAAAATCTTGAGGCAAAGGTGAGACTAAGGTGAACTTGAGTAAAATCTAAGAATTTTTTGTTTGCATTGCACAGTCAGGAAATTGAGATATCTCAGTTGAGATAGTGTTACCGCAATATTAGGCAGAAAAATAATTTCTCTTCATGCATAGACTTGCGAATGTAGTTATATATATATTATTTTTCATTTATTATGTACAAAACTTACATGACGGCGATTAGATAATATATATTTAGTGTTTCGCATGCTGTAAAGCTGAAAAAAAGCAAAATAAAAACGTTAAAATACGTCGATTTTGTTTACAAAATGGTATCGTAGCCATTTTGTCCGAAAACAAAAGTGATATAAAAAATTTCTGCATCGCTTTCATACAAAAATGTACAACGAATATTACTTATGTTGTAGATGCCAGTGCAGTCTTCATTTACACCACGGTTATGTTCCTCCTCTAAAATATTACCAATGAACTCAAAATAAGAACGTAAATTTTCCCCCGCGTGGCATTCTAACATAAACTTACGGCCGTTGCAGCTTGAGAAAATCTTAAGGAATTTCTGAGGATACCTTGAGAAATTCTCAATTTTTTCTTTTTCGTCTCTGCTATGAGAATTTCTCACAGTTCACTCAGAGAGGCCTTAGATTTTTCTCAATATGACTGTGCAATCGGCCCTTAGACATAGAATCATGATATTACTTACCTACAATAAATTGTTACTTGAAATTTGCCGGCCACCGTAGTGTGGTCCGTATGGCGGCCTACAGCACGGACAAGGATGTTTGTGTCGTGTTCCTAGGTTTAAATAGTTTGTAAGCCGTCCATTACTAAGCCTAACGGCATAAAATCGGGGGACATAAACAAACCCTCTATGAAAGAAATACATGAAATTCGCCTCATCTTTTAATGTGGGTACATCCAAAATTTTTCTCTGAAATATTTTTCTTTATAGTCTATATTGAGTGTGATTATCTTCTAAGGCTTTTGTAATAAATTTGTGCTACCGTTTTAAGAAAACTGTTCACCAAACAAGGTGACGTAGTGATACTAGAATGAACTCGATTTCGCACAGACCAGGGTTCGATTCTCGGTCCTATCATGATTTTTGGCGAATGGTGGGATAGGTTTTTATTACGGGTCATGGTTCTTCCATCACTGCTCTAGGATCTCTGAACCATTATTTCCATCTCAAATGATGTCAGTGTTGATGAGGTGAAAACTTGCTATTCAGAGAAAATACTTGCTACAGTCAACCGTATACATATTTGTATGTGACAAAAAAAAACTGTATAAATGTCAAGTCAACCAGATGGCGGCTTATTTTGTTCCTTCAACAGGAGGGCATAAGGGATTAGTCAACAACAAATAAAGGAAAATAAAATAAGCATCCAAAAATTAAAATGTGAAATTCACAACAAATTAATTAGTAAAACTCAAGACACCACAATTAAGACAGAACAGACAATACTGGGACTAAGACAATAATGGACACAAGACGGGTAAGCAACGACGACGTCACAGACAAGTGACAAGACGACACAACGAAGAAAACATAAAAGAACACAGTATATTTCTAAAGACCTGAGATTTACAGATTAATTTTTTATTTGTTGTTGACTAATTCCTTATGGGATCATTCATGTTCTGTTGTTTTGGGTTATTGATGTGTTGACTACAGTCAAACTAGGCTTGTTTTCTCTTTTCGTTTGTTTGTATATTTTGCTTTGTCTCGTATTTCTGGGACGACATAATATTGTAATGGCGTATATTCACAATATTACAGTTAAATGTTTTTTTTAATTATTAATTATTAGCATACTTTTTGACAATGCGGTCTTAAAAAATATTCCGTTTATCGTGAACACGCGCTGAGTGGATTCTTCTTGTCAACGTGAAGGTCAGAAACCGCTTGTTTCCATCCGACATTTTCCGTCGTCGCGTCAGTATTCTCTTTGAATGAACATACTAGCGCACACACACACACACACACGTCGCAAATACACGTCTCTCAAAGGTCAAGCAGGTTTCTTAGTGAGAAATGAATAGAGAAAGAGAGAAGTAAGGGTGACAGTGAGAAAACATAGCATTGCAGGTCTTGTGACAGAATGGAGGCTATAAAAACGTTCCAAGAGCTGCAAGACCGTCTGTGATTAATCAATATTTTCCCGCTACGAGGTTTTAGAAGGCGTATAGATATTTTTGACATTTCGTAGCCTACTCTTAACGTTAACTTACTTCACAATTTTATGTTAAGTACCTCCATATTATGACATTTGCTGGAAGACAATAAAGATCATGTTATTTCTAATCTTCCAACTAATGTCAGATATTGGGGAAGCAATTTATTATCTAACAATGTAAACATGTGTAGTAAACGAACATGTAGAACATGAAATGTAAAAAATGTTTATACACCTTCAAGAATTCTTGTAGCGGAGAAAATACTGTACATTAAAGATGACCATATGCAATTCCCCTTAAAGCCACAAAGTTCTCGGTATGTAATTAAGGTTGTTTGTTCACTTGGCCAGACTCTCCATTGCCCATATTACGTCACCTTCCTGTTTGACAACATTGCACATCAACTACGCGTTGTTGAAATAGATACACTTCATGCAATGACATGGCGTCACAACAGCGAGAACTGTTGCGGGAAACATAACGAATGTTAAAGAGTGTGTTAGCAGTTTATATCTAGAAGGCATGCATTTTTTCGGTTATTTATTTACGTAATTTTTTACTGTACTTGTACTTTAAATTTCTCTTCAAGATTGTTTTGAAGGGGTGATAGGTAAATCATGTTCAGTTTTGTTAAGTTTTTGGCTTTGAAGGGTGCTATTTAAATATAACAGAAAGGATTGTTCTATCGTAGAAGGTTTTGTGCAAGCCCATATAAAGTATACATTTAGGTTAAATGGGTTATTTGGGGGAAATTGGTAAGAAGGGTAATTTGAGACAAATGGGCAATGTACGTCAAATGGGTAATTAGAGTTAAATGGGTTATTTATATCAAAATAGACATTTGTGAAAACTGGTAATTTTTGGAAACTGGTTATTTGGGTCGAACAGGTTATTAGAGTAAAATGGCTCATGTTGGGTCTATGGGTCATTTGATAATTGAATTTTGAATCACTTCTTGTGTTAAAAATGTTCCTGCATTTTCCTTCTATCACTTTTTTCTCGTAAATACGTTAACAAAATAAGTTTGCAATGAAAATATTGAGATGTAAATATTCCTGTATTGTAACTAAAAATAGTTTTGCTTCTTGTAGTAGATTATTCCACTTCGCTAATAAGTGCTTGAGGAAAACATACAGGATCTTAAGTGCGCGATGTACCGCAATTTTCGTCACCATGTTTATATTTTTATATTTGTACTAGTTTTTGTTTTGTTTTAGACACAAAATGTAACTAAATGTTTCTCTCATAATTTTTTTTATCTCGCATAGTTTCCGTTTTAAGGTCGACACTAAAACCAACTCACTTACCAAACTGAAAAAATTCACAGTTAACAACAATGTTGTAGGCTACAAATTCATCTATATTAAACAACAAAATATTTTTGTATATTTAAAAAAAATTGAATTTTTTAAATTTTTATTTTAAATTTTAGCATTTTTATTTAAATACAAAGTGTTATCCTTTGTTTATATGTACGTGACATTGTAGCCTGTGACGTCTTTATCCACTGTGAATTTTGTCAGTTTCGTATATCAGTTGGTTTTAGTGTAGTTCTTAAAACAGAAACATACAAATTTAGACTTTAACAAGCCATTACGCGAAAACTATGAGAGAAAAAGAAATTTCATAAGAGCCAAATTTATTAAATTTTGTTTCTAAAATAAATAAATTTAAAAAAATTGATACAAATAAAAAAAAATAATAAACATGGTGATGAAAATTGCTGTATACCGCACCTTAAGGGCATGGGCCCGAGTTTCTTCGCATTTAACAACAATTATTTTTTAAAACATAATTAGGAGCCGACATAGTAAAATCGCTTCGTAACTTTGTTATGACTGATTTAAACTGCATACTCTAATTTTGTCGAGTCAGAAGACTGCAAAACCGTTGCTAATTAGTTAATTAACGAAATTTCCTTTTAATTGATAAATTGGCTATACTCATCATACAGTTTGTTTCGAAAATTTACATTGCATAGTAAAATCAATTTGCAAATAAGTTACGAAGCAATTTTACGATATTGACTCTCGTATGGATTATAAAAAATAATTCTCTCGAAAGCCGAGAAACTCGGGCCCAAGCCTTTAAAGGTTTATATTTTTTGCTGCATAGCGTATGTAGCGTGGTGTAGGCGTGAGCGTAGTGTGTCGTTGCGTGAGTTCAGAGCGCCCAGACACTGATGCCTCAGGCACCACGCCCTGCCATCAAGTCGATTACCTCATAAAAGCCTTCCGCGTTGTGCAGGCCCAGCAGGTTTCCGCACACGACTACATCGACATAACAACGATTTTTGCTACCGGCTGGCCCAAGATAACTTCTCTCTGCAACTCTCAGAAAGAATGTAGGTAGGTGCACAGGAAGAAGAAGAAGTTGAAGAAGAAGAAGAAGAAGAAGAAGAAGAAGAAGAAGAAGAAGAAGAAGAAGAAGAAGAAGAAGAGACTCGCGTACTTTACAAGAAAAACTTTTAAACTATGTAAGAACATTTATCAAACACTAGGTACTACAACAAGAATGTCGCAGGTCATTAAAATGGTCTAAAATTTCGAATACCTGTGGAGGCTAGTGTAGTATATATTTATAAATGGAGTTGTGATTGAAGTAAAACCCTACACAAAATATTTTGTACTTATGCAAGCAAAAGTTCCTGAGAAACTGTTTACAAAAAAAAATTTTGTGACACTTCAGAGAAGTGACACTTCAAACTAGTACAAGAATTTATTTATAAATGTGAAATTATTATTTATAAATATACAGAAGTTTTACGTATATTTGTATATTTACAAGCATTTCCTGTAACATTTTCAACGTTCTTGTAAACTCACAAAAAATTTTTTTAGAAACGAGTTTCCAAAGAATTTTTTCCTAAAATTACAATTTTTCTACTCTTTAGTAGAGTTTAGACGGAACCTAGACAGTAAAACAAAATTTGTAAGCTTACAAAAATATCGTTAACTTGTAAATATACAACAATTAAAGTATGTTTACAAAATTTTTGTTTTCTTACAAACAAGAACTGTAAATTTGCAACTTAATTCTTGTACATTTGACACAATTGTTCGAAGTGACATATTTTTTTTGGCAACCCGTCTCAAAGAAAATGTTTGTAAGAATACAAAATATTTGTAAAATGTGACAGAACTTCAAAAGTTATTTTGTTTCACACCCAACCCCCTCTCACAAAAATACACCTGACTAGTTCCCACAGGAATTTAGAAAATTCAGCCCGTATTTACTACCTGCCGCATTCTTGCTGTAGGGTCTAGACTGTTTTGATATCAATTCGTTTTTTCTTACATAACGTCTTTGGTTCACAAGCTTTTTCTGGTAAAATTACGAATGAAAAGGGGATAAATATTTCTATGGAAGTTCGTTGGTGTTTAGGCTCCTGTTAATAAACAAAAGTCCGTTTATCAGGGTTTTGGGAACAAGCTACTCTAGCATTTGAGAAAAGTAGGATGGTTCATGTCGGTTGCAGATGGAACATTCCATCGGGCATATGTCTAGTAATAACATAAATTACTCCATACAGCGAATTCACCTTTCTCATGGAGGTAAACGTCAATGTATTTGACCAGCTTTCTTTTCATATCCCGTTTGGACTTACCTCAAGTGCACTAATTTAAATAAAATACTTAAAGAGCTTTAAAACTTGAATTTTAGAATTGAAATCTATCTTAAGTTGGGAATGTTGACTAATTTATCATTGCGAATTTGATCGATCAAGTACACTGAATTAAAGTATGAAAACAGAACACGTTTTTAGGAAATGGGTATCTTAATACTGCATTATTCGATAGTTACTTATTCTGTCATAAACAAAAAAATTAAAAATTAATGATTTATTTGATATACCTTTTAATTCCGCAAAATGAGTTGATTCGTTGAAAATTACTCGCTACGCATCAGATACTAAACTATTACCAAGTGGTGTGTGAGTGCAGCTAACTTTAGATCAGTGTATTACAGCTGTGACGAAATAAATAACAAATAGGCTAGTAACAATACGTTATTCGGCCGATTTCTCAACATTAATCTTTTCATGTTTAAAAAGCGAGTTACATGACGAGTATTAAATGAGTTAAATTGGTACCGAAAATCTTGGACTAACAGAACGGTAAGCATTTAATAACATCATCACAAAAAAACGGTAAGTTTTGGTGCATGAGTTTAGAATATTCGCACAATATCCTGTGTTTGTATGTGGGAAGTGATTTCAAGTACAGGTGTCGTAATTGATTTGCCAACTGAGAATAGAATAAAAGATATAACTTAGACAGAAATTTCATAGTCTAGAAGCAACATTTATGTAATCAAGGGCGAAGCAGCCATGAAACCGCCGCTCGCACAATGTCTTAAAGTCACGCGACCGGATGAAGGCATCATTCTTAATTCTTCATGTTCGCGATGATAAATGTTCCCACCTCACAGCCAACTCGCTATCGCTTTACTGAACAGTAAAAAGATACCCATTGTTCTGACTGCTAAGTCCAAGAAACTGATTTCATCACTTAGCATCTTCAGTCCCACGCCTGCTATCCAAGTTAAAATACTAAAACATCATTTAAGGCAGTTCTGGACTTCCGGTATGGAATAAACACAAGTTTATCATTTCCGTATTTACTCTTGCGTGTTCCTTTACCTAGGGTTGAGTTAGTAGTCAGCTTTTTCTCATGAATTTCTTCATTTCTGAGAATACGTCATGCAAAAAAAAAAAAAAACTGCCGTGGACGGGCCTTGCTGTCTTTCAGACATATCGTGTGAACTTGTCTTCATAAATGTTCTACAAAGATATTGGTTCGTCGAATGAAGTTGAAGAGAATAAAATGTTTCCTTCATGGATACTCGCGGATCGTGCTTGAGGTAATAACGTCAAGATATACTTACGATGGTTGGCCTTATAGTCATTTATAACTCACATAAATATTTCCAAGCAAAGACTAACCTCGTTCTATTGTCTTTTTCTTCCACCGTTACACTCTTTTTTGATTCTGTCTGTGATAATCGCTGATAAGTAGAGTGAATATATTCGTAACCGACACTCTACCACCCCTCATTAATTCGTTATAGTTCAGACCTCAGATTACAATCTGGAGTTAAAATTAAATTTGGTCGCCGAACACATAATCTTAACGTAAGTAAGGTTAATTCTACTATTACAGGTTAGAAAGAAAACGTGTTCTCTTATGAGAGGGTTTGTCGCAGGGAATATTTCTGCCGCTTGTTTCACTGAAATCGCATGTGGACCAGAAATATACGAAACTGTAAAATTAGTTTTACATAGGCTTGGAAATGACAGAAGCAATTTAAATTCATTTAAAGTGAAAATAAACCAATTTCGCATTCTGCATTGTCAACTTTATGTAATTTAAAATTCAGGGAAGCTCTTGACTGGTCAGTTTGTACCCATTAGCGATACTAGCGCTCAATTCTCCCAGTGCCAGAATTTTAACACTGATCTGTCTAACATGTAGTAGAATTAACCTTAACGAAATGTAAGGTAAGAGTATTTCACGTCTCGTCGACAGCGAGGTATTATATACAGTGACACACAACTTGATACAATGACAGGAGCTGGGAGAGGAGTCGGCAATGGTCTTTGTTAAGGATCCATCCCAGCATTCACATGGAGAGAGTTCGGAAAACCACGGAAAACCGAAATCATGGTGGCCGGAACCAGGGATCGAAACCGGGTCCTCCCGAATGAGTCTAACATGTTACCGTTGCACCACCTCACTCGGTGGACACACACAATCCTACGATAGACAGGTATTGTTCATGAAGAGCTATAGGTGGTACGTGATAAAAAGAGCACTCAAAAAGCCCTGCTAAATTTCTATTTTCAGCCAGTTTGTATCATTCCGCGCGTAACGGCTAACGACGGGAAATGTCTAACGTCTTTGGACACGTCACTTAATGCTTGCGCGTTTAAGATACGTTGTGCAATCGGTGGGAACCTGTATAGTTACATAAAAAAGGTTTATTAACTATATAAAACATAAACCTGTTTAAATTAGATAGTATAATAATAATAAAACAATCATAGAGTTTTGTATTTTTTTAAATTGTTGGAATTTTTAAATTTTCGTTTCAAAATTATGCATTTTTTATACTAAACACAAAAATATTTTTCTTTTGTTTTATATATGTCAAATCATAGCCTACAACTTTGTTGTACATTGTGATTTTTTTTCGGTTTGGTATGTCAGTTGGTTTAAGTAGCGTGCATAAAACAGTAAAGTGCAAATTTTGACGTTTACGACTCATTACGCAAAAACTATATGTGAGATACAAAAATTTCCCAAGAGGAAGATTTAATCACCAACTTCTGTCTAAAATAAGGAAAAAATAATATCTGATTAAAATATAAAAGTGAAAAAAAAAAAAAAAAAAAAAAAAAAAAAAAAAAAAAAAAAAAAAAAAAAAAAAAAAAGACGTTGAAATCTGAGGTAAACCGCGCTCTTAAGGTGAATATATTTTCATCGATTGAGACCTGGAAGGACGAGATAACACGCACATTACTCCTCACCCTGGCTTTTAGGCTCAAATCAGTGAACGGTCTCTCGCCGACAACGAGCCTCTATGAAACGTTCATTTTATGACGTATTATTAAAGGTTAAGGTGTATTGCACACATCTACACGTTTTAAAAATTCTTGAGCATTTACCGCAACAAGAAATATGCTTTATTAAGAAGCGGTAAATTAAAAATATGTATGCACACGTGTAACGTTCTTTGAATGCTATTCCACAGCAGATATCTTTAATGTGTTATGAGCAATTTTCGGATAATTAGATGGCGTGGGCAGGCGGCCACCTTAATAGTGGCACAGACGGTTACTTCGGGAACAATACGAGGGTCGACTAGACAGCGCTGGAAGTGTGTCTAATCTTCTGCAGGTCTGTACCCACGCTTTAAATGGAATGACGACCAGTACAGTCTTAACAAACGACTGTTCACCCGTCAGAGCCGCTAGTCTTCGCACAGACTACACGGCGGCCTATTTTAAGTGCTGCCCCCCGCTAGTTAGAAATGATGCAGTCTGTACAGGGTCACTTCCATCACTCGTGCAGCCCACTGTAGTTACATAACACGTGTCTGCCAGATTCCCGTCACCGCGCTGGCTCCAGCTCAGCTGTTAGGAAACTGCGCACTATTGCTACCAACCTCTGACGAAGAAAATCCCTGCACGTAACTGAAAACGTTCTAATGTAATCACGAACTGGTACTTACACCAATTGAAGTACTGTAGTATCTTAACTTCAGATATTATTAAAATACTACTTTTACGGTCAGTTGCAATTAATTCGTTTTTTGAAATATAGATTGATTTTAAATTTGAATGGAGCGTAATAAACGCTTGTGAGGTTGATATGAGTGAGGTGAAAACGGAGGGATGGTTTAAAGGAAAGCAATAACGGGCAACCGGCAAAGTTCGACACGTACGACATCAAAATTCGCAATTGACCCCATCGAGAATAGAACTTGGGTCGCCGTGGTGGGCGACCACTGGTCCGAGTAGTACTCTACTTATTTTATAAATACCAGCGTTGAAACACGAGTAATAGAAACGTTTTTACATTGTTCACACTTCCGAATTTTCACCTCATCTCCCACCAAGGCAATCAGGGTTCGTTTCTCGGCGGGGTCGGTCCCCGGTTTTTCGCATGTGGGAATCGTGCCGGACGATGCCGCTGGTCTATGGGTTTTCTCGTGGATCTCCCTTTTCCCCCGACCCTTCATTCCGACGTTGCTCCATACTCACATAATGTCACCCCTCACCAGCGCTGAAGACCCAGATGTTAGGCGCTGACGAAAATCTCTTCACTCTGTCTTCACCTTAATCGTCGAAGTAATGCTATTCATTTGGTGCACGGCGATTGCAATTTAGATTGTGGTGTACAAACACACAGAGCTGAAGGCAGAAAGTAGACGCCAGACTGGTAAATTAACAGTTACTCACGATTGACAGTGATGCATGGAACAAGTGATTTATAGTGAAAAGAAATTTGCACTAACTTGCTCCACTGACTCACGCTCACACCTTCAGTTCTGCCTCGTGATGTTAGTAGCATAACTCATTTGACTGAGCCAATCAGAATAGAGCAATGCTACATCACACGTCTGTGATTTGTGCGGCAGAATTTCATGACAAGCGAGGGTTAAAACATTCAATTACTGACCACGTAGCAGAACTGCAGATGTGAATGCAAGGCAATGAATCAAACTGGTGCAAAATTCTTTCAATAAAAAATCAGCGGCTCTTGTTATACAGTCTGAAACGGAGAACAATTTGTGTCAGTGTTGTACAGTATTGTCCAGAATAAGTTAGGCCTACACCGAGAGTTGGCAACACCGCGTAGCGAGTGGGCAGTGCGTGCATGAGTGTTTCGCCAGACTGGTTTCTATCTGGGTCATTTCGTGTGATAACGATTTGTTGGCATACGGTATTGTTTTGTATTCTCACTGATAAACGCCGTTTACTAATGTAATTTTCGGTAAAACCATATTTCGGCCCATGTCTTTCACTTCTGCTCGAAACTTATTATTAGGGACCTGAAAAAATCTCGTTTTCTTTCGGGCACAAGCTAGGTTACAGCCAAATGTAAGATAGTGTCACCTCCGCAATTGGCCCCTTGAATTATCTGACAGTTTCGCGCTGAGCCATTGATAAAGAAGCTATTAAATGCAGGTCCAATCGTGTGATTTCACTGGGTTAGGTTGCAGCCAGTGAGCAGATTCTTCTTGAGTACACACATATTCTTGGAGCCTAGTCT
>PNEQ01000248.1:99335-115005 GCA_003012365.1 Medauroidea extradentata
ATAGTTTTTTTTTTTTTTTTTTTTCAAATTAAAACCTGTCATTAAAAACGCGTTTTACTTAACCAAAAAGATTGCTACTAAACTATTATATTAGCAATGAAAATTTATTTCATTACCATTACTGCACTCCTTAAAAAAACTTTGTGTAACAAAGCTACTCTGCAGTGGTTCATATTTGAACACATTTTTTGTTGCAATAAAAACTGCTGTGACAAAGATAGTGTTTTTAGAGTTTAACTAAGGTTCCGCCGGCCTGTGGTAAATTGCGCTGTTGGTACATGCGATGGCCACGAGTCCCTATTTATGCTATTTTAGTTAAGTTTTTTTTTAATCCTGAAAGTGGGGAAATATCGCGAAACCGTAACATAGGTATGTTGGAAATTTTTTTGTACTATGTAGCCTAATTTTTGAATAGTTATTGAAAAAAATTTAATTAAGTCGATATTTAGCCAAAATTATAGAAACTTAAGTTTTGAAAAAAAAAATATATATATATATAGTTCATATCTATGCAACGTTTTAGTGATATCTCATATATTATGCTAATACTTACAAAGTAAGAAAATTACAGTGGTTAGCTTTATTAACAATTAAACATATAAGAAACGGATAGAAAATGCAAATAATCCTACTTGTCATTGTTTGCTGTTGACGTACTGGTAGGACTATTTGTTTACACTAAAATATAACCTTCACTAATAGATTTTTTTTGTAAATGTTTATTTGAAATCGCCGGATTATCCACGAACGAACCGTACTTGTACTAAGTACTTAATATTTGCACGCCATTCTAGCTCGATAATCATGGATAAAACGAGACTGTTGCCAGTTGGAACCAGCTTTACCCGAGTCCGGATATGAGAAAGGACAAGAGGTTTTGAATTACATTGTGTCCAAACACTACTGTACTTCTGAAGGAGAGCCTGTGGTCAAACAGACTCATTGGTCAAAGTGTATATTAAACTGTAATTTCCACAAAAAAAGTGCCGATTTTCATTATAGGTAGTATAGATGTTCATTATTTAGCTTGGTGCCGCGGTGGCTGAGTGGTCAAACCCCTCAAGGCGATCCGAGTTCGATACCAGGCGAGGTATATCTCCGGATCTTCGCATGTAGGAATCACTCCGGACGATGCCGCTGGTCGGCGGGTTTTCTCGGGGATTTCCTGTTTCACGCATTCAAGCGTTTCTCCGCTGTAATGCACGCATATGCCAACGGGAGCCAGCAGTAAACTTGTAACCGCTACGCGATTCCATGGGCAATAGGTACCCTCTTTATATTTAATTTTTAGGTTCTAAATTATGTTTGAAGACAGGCTGCGAGAATTCGGGATTAAACCCAGGTGTCTTTCACGTACATAAGAATTGTCTATCAGCGTTAAATTAATAACAGGTACGCCTTTTAGCCAAATAATAGGCACGTCTAATGGATACATGATAATCTACACATAATTTATAATTAAATTACATTCATTCCAGTTACAGTCTTTATTGACATCATCTTATACCTCGCATAGTAGCAAACAAGAAATTAGAATAATTCTTAAAGAATTATTATTGAAGAATTATTTGAATACTCCAATGATGATAAAAATTTCAGCATACACGTATCGTAGTTAGATGGGTCATGTTACATAATATAAGCTGCTGAGCTAACTAAACATGTTTAGAAATATAAATATAACTTCGTCACCTTCAGTACAGTAAGTGAAGGTACTGGACCACAACACCTGAAGATTTCGATCCAGAACCCTTAAGGTATTCGTAAAGAGGACATGTATTTACCTTAGGTTTATATAATCTTGATCAAGGCTATTGTACTCAATTTAAGTTCTTACGTGTTTTAAGAGTGTGTGGTAGATACGTAAGCGCTTAGAAACCAATAGACGTCTTAACGTTTTTGAAAGTCACTATGGGTAATTTACAAAACAGCAATTCTAGATAATGATATTTGCCAGCTTTATGAGCAAACATTAACCTATAATGATGTATTTGTTAAGTGTGATCACTTGCGCCACAATTAAATGTACGAGATTTCGCCTTCGGATATTGTTCTTCAGAAATACAGCACTCGAGAAAAAATTATGCTTAGAAAGTCGGAAAAAACTGTTGTCTAGGATTGATGTTTTTGAGTTTCGCAAATTGACTTCCAGAATCCTAACATTTTTAACAAATGATTTTCGCTCTGAAATATGTTCCATGAACAATCAAAATTTAACGAACGTATATGTTTCCAGTAAAATAGCTCATGAAGAGCACCTAAATTCCAACTAAAGTGTTTCAAGCTAAAATATTCCAGGCATGATAAACAGAGACAGCCACTTAATATCTGAAATTAGATACATAAAGTGTGACATAGTTTAGCACAACATAAAAGTTGAAACGCAAACCTTTTCGAACGAATAAGGAAGCAGTAAAGGACACAGAATGTTTGTTTGACATATTTATTATATCTCCCTAAGATTTTCTAACAAGCACCAATATGGAGTTAGTAAGACCATTGCTGCTATAACATACAATTTCGCCGCTCTTGGCGAAACTGTGAAATGCAAATTAAGTAACGAAGCACTAAAATTACTGGTAACCTTGACATAATATTAGTGTTATTGTGTTTATCACAGCAGACATAATCACACGGTTGCAAAGAAAATGACAGCCTGCAATGTGAGCGTATTCATAGAAACAGGAAGAGAAGACTGAATTACTTGATTACCTGGGTGGGATTCACGGTTTGTAATCTCGTAAGTGGGAACTGCCAAGAAAGTGGTTTGTATGGTCATAGTCGGCGCGAATTATATCTCTCTCAACATGTCCTTTGGATCACAAAGGAATATATATACAAACTCATGCGTGGCAACTAATGAATATAAATTTATGTACAAATGTAGTCCAAGCTACAAAAATATATACATTTTTTGTATATTTTTGTCGGACTGAAATGTTTTTTTAAGATTACCCAACTGCACGAAGGTATAATATTATTAACAACTTACCACATATTTTTATAAGCAGCAATGGTTTATAAAGTTTCATATTATTGTATAGCGTAGGGAGACGTGCGAGAACATACAACTTTAAGGACGAGCTATAGTTAGGGCCCGGTAGTTTTCGCGAAAAGATTTTTGCCCCACTTTGTTTCAGTGTCTTACGTGTACACCTGCAGTTCAACTTCATGGCTATTGACAGAGTGTTTTTGTGCAGAGTCGTTATTCATTTGACTGTGCCAATCAGTACACGGATATCTGTCACACATCATGTATGTGATTTGCGGGTTTAACCTCCACACGCTGGATGTTACGGCATCCAATCGCTGACCACAAAGCAAATATGCAGGTGCGCACGTAAGGCACTGAAACAAAGTGCTGCAAAATTCTTTTCGCGAAAATTACCGGGCCCTAGCTATAGTTAGGGACTGGAAAATTGCGTGAATTCAGTGACCAATAGGCTAAGAGTCCATTATACTATGAATACTCAAGCCACGTCTATTCGTTCATTGTCTGCTGTTCCACTGAGTAGCAGCTAGTTGACTAATAGTCGGGGCTTGAGTATGCAAAGTATAATGGATTCTAGCCTACAGGTAATTGAATTCGAGAACTTTTCCAGTCCGTAGCTATAATATTCTTTTCTGTTGCACCGTTATATTCGACTGCGCTGACCAAGGTATTTTTAAGCCGTTCTTGAATTTTCATTCTACTGCCCTCATTTCAAAAGTACAGTGATTAGAGGTTTTACTTTTAACAACGAAACAATAAATAATTTATGAACCTTTTTAACGTTAGTGAGAAACTAAAACATTTAATTTGTTACATAGTTCAATTGCATTACAACTAGGTCAGAGAAAATTATATGTGTGTTTGTGTGTGTGATAAGTCAGTGTGTACGTATAGGAAACATACGTGTATAAGGGTGTAAAGTATATATAAAGTATGTATGTATGTGTGTGGGTGATGAGTCAGAAGACACATGTGTATATATATATATGTGTGTGTGTGTGTGTGCGTGTTTGTGTGTGTGGTACGTCAGTGTGTGTATATATAGGACACATATGTATGTATGTGTATGTATGTAAGTATGTATCGCACCCCCAATGCAATACCAACACAGCTCAAAATACGTCATTTTTAAATCAATGTAACGCATTCGTACACACATAAATACTTTAATCATTGCTGTTACTTGGCAAAGATGCTGAAGAACAAGTTTTTTTTTTATAATTTTTGGGATACTATTCTTGGCTATGCAAGTATTACATTGGGCAGAGAAATCTATTCTGTATTTTACAATATGCATAACTCAAAAATGTTGATTATTTATGTACGTACACATACATAAATATACAAATTAATTAAAACTAGGCTTGTTTGGTAGAGATCTTGACCAGGCAGGTTAACAGTTATTTTTGTCGTAGAGCTGGTATCAGCAAACATAACAGCTGGCGAACTACAACCTTGAACTAAAGGGAATGCAGAGAGGATTTAGTATTGGCTGTTGCAGTCATTTGGTTTCACCTACAGCAGCTACGATTACGTAACGCAATTTTCGCGTTAATTTCTGACACAACACTAGACTGCAAGATATTGTTAGCTATTTCCACGTCTTTCACTGACCTACAAATCCATGAACTTTATCGGGTTACACTTTGAGCCAGTAATTGAAAATTGTACGGCATAATGACCATTCACATGTAAGACGGTCAAATGCGTGAATGACATCGACGTCGGGTAAAGATTAGCGAGAAAAAAAATCACACATTTTAGAGATGATGGTTAGAGACTTGAAAATTTCGGGTTTTCTTTTAAAAGCTAGCTAGAGTTTCAGCAACTATGGGTCTGCATCACGTTCATAATTGGCCGTTGACTGGCTAGACACTTCCTGGAAGTAGCTAAGCCAATAATAAAACCGTAACTGAACGCAGACCCATTTAACTGTGTCAGCAAGCAGATAATAAACAGCAATTGTTTGCTTGAATACACATATATTCTTGAAGGCTACCCTGTAAGTCAGTGAACACGCGAATTTTCCCGGTCACTAATGATGGTTTAACGCGGGAATACTTGACTGTTTGCTGGGTTTCAACGTACGTTCAGGTTATGAAAAGATGACTAGCTGTAGCTTGTACGTATAGCTGTTACCCTATTTGACTGAGCCAATAAGATTACCGCTTTGATGCCTGATATTGGTCAGCAGATAACTACGTCGTGCCATACGTGTATCACCAAATACAACATGTCACAAGAAAACACAGTGTTTTCAAGGGTACGTTGGCACAAAACTTTTTCGCGATATGCTATCATCTCTACATATTGTGCTCGAGTATGTTACAGAACATTGGAGTCTCGCGTGTCACGAAATAATAATGAGCATTTTGTACGTGTACCGAACGAGATAGTACAATTGCATCACACTTGCATGCGGTACTAACCATCTTCAATTCACGGTTCGGTCATGCAGATACAAATTTTCTAAGTTTGTCGAAACCACTGAAGACGAATTATGCAGGTTTCTCGATACAGGCCATAGCTGAATTAATTCATCCTTTTGTTCTGACTGAGACTATGGGTACATTAATATATTTTTAAAAAATCGGTATCGTCGAGACGGAAAATATTTCTTGTAGCTCGAAGATACACTCGAATAATCAAAAGCACGCATCGTGTCTGATCAAAAACTAAGCACTATACATTAACCTATAATTCTAAGGTAATGCACAAATTGTTCTTAAGCGTATGTAAGCATATGTTCTTATATTTTAGGTCAGTATATAACTGATAAATCAACGACTTATTTAAAAAACGATAAGCTCGTGTCCGTTTTGTGGACATTTCGTGGGAGATAAACGTTGAGCCACTCCTAGACCGGTTGTGGTTGTGCGATAATGTAACAGCGATAGCATTTAAAAAGTTGTGTAATCGGAACAGAACAAACGAGATTTGAGCATGGAAGCGACTTGGCATCTGCAGTACGCTCAACAAGTGTCAGCCTTCTTACATGTTAAATTATATCATTTTTCGCTTTTTCTAAATTGTTAGAGAAGAAACGTGCGAAATTTGCATTTATAGCGTATACTATATTTATCTCGCATTTGTTGAATAATTTTACGTATACTCAGGCCGCAACCAATCCAGCAAATTAAGAATATTAGGGCGCGTACACGCTGACGAGCCGAGCGGTTCGCTAACCACTCGTGAGGCAGTATGCTCGCCAGTTTGAACGCTGTCACGAGCGAAATACGAGCGCTGGACGAAATGCTCGTGACGATCCGAAGGAAGTAGTTTTTTTTTTTTTCAACGAACACAAAGGGATTCGCAGCGCTTAGCCGAGACGCGCTCGCTGCATTTTCTTGTGTTTAGACAGTCCTCACGAACATTCCTTGCTATCAGCAGACTATCATCCGCTCGTTGTAGGCTCCTTGTATGGTTCGGCTGCCCAGTGGATCGCCGGAGGTTCGTTGAAACTAATTTTAACTCGAAACACATTGCAAGCGGCTCATGGATAGAGGCCGGAAGAATTCGCGAGTTCACTGAGCTGTAGGCTAGTCTCCAAGAAGATATGTGAAATCGTGCTGACAGCAGCTGTTTATTAGATGCTCGCTGACACTGTGAGCTGAGGGGCTATGCTCGGGTTTTCAGTCGCATGCGAGTTGGAAACCGAGCGCTCGTTTTCATGGCATGGAGATTGTTTTTTGTTTATTGTTTCGGTTTTTCAAGTTAAAAAAGAAAAATTATGTCTCCGAGACCTGAAGTAAACCACTCGGCTTCCAAATCGCATGCGACTGAAAACTCGAGCATAACCCCCCTGGGCCTGTATTCAGATACAGTTTTATTACTGGCTCAGCTACTTCCAGGAAGTGTCGAGTAAGTCAACTGCCAATTATGAACGTGATACAGACCCATAGTTGCTGGAATTATAACTTGCGCCTGAAAGTAAACGCGAATTTTTCAGGTCTCTGCTCATGGACGTCTCTCCTACCTCTCAGCTCGCAAGTGTGTACGCGCCCCAAGAAACAAAATTATTTCAATGCAGCATAAATATAAATAGAGAGACTGAAAAATCGCGAAAATGTTTAAAATAGTCTCCAATAAACGGTATTATATTAACCGTGACACGTGTGAACAGTTTTGGAACAAATCACACACGCTGTGTGTCCAAGCTGTGCAGTTCTAACTGGGTTTGTTGTAGAGAGAAACAATGCTACAAATAAACTATAGCCAATGTCGATACAAAACATTCAGTGTTATATGCATCACGTTGGAGCCTAGCAAACAGTCAACTATTCCCGCGATTTTCCACTGTCTCTAAATATATTTTTATACTGTAGCGCAAGATAAATATAATTCACGCTATGGTTGCAAACTTCTAACATGTATATAAAAGCGATAAATAACATAATTCATCACGTGGAGTTAAACTCCTACATTAAGGGCACGATAGGCAGGAATTTACATAGTTTTTTATTTTTATAATTGTAGTAGTAGATATAGGCCTAGTTATGTTTTTAAACACAATTTGTGATTAATTTAGCTCTTGTGAACATTTTTTATATATCTTAGTTTTTGCATAATCGCTTGTCAAAGTCAAAATTTACGTGTGAAGGTTTTAAAATCAGCTGACTAACAGAATTGAAAAAATTCGCACTAAATAATAATGTTGTAAGGCTACGGGCTTTGCTATATCAAAATATAAAAAAAAAGTTAAAATTTTTAATATTAAAATTTAAAAATTCAAGAATTTTTTAAAAATACAAAAATGTTTCATTTTTGGTGTTTATATAGAAGACCTTACAGTCTACAACATCGTTAAACATTTGGTTTTGGGGTCGTTCTCAAAATCGTGAGTAGCTAATTTTGACTTCGACAAGCGATTATGCATAAAATATAATAAATGAAACAAATTCACAGTAGCAGAATTAAGTCTCAACTTATCTCCTAAGATGAAAAGAATATTTGGAACAAATAATAGACAATAAATTGTTATCCACCGCAACTTTAAGGGCGTTCACGTGGCAAAAATTCATAATTGTATATTTGTACGACATAGTGTTCGCTTTATAGACGTTCTTGTGACTACATTTTCCACCTGCCAACATTTTTTTAACTCTAACATGACAAAGTCATAATTGCAAGTTACGGGAACATAGTAATAACAAAACCACGTGTATTAATTGAATGAAGTAATTTGCACTGAAATTACATATTGTGAGCAATATACTAAAATATTTAAAGACTCACAATGAGGTTTCTTTGTATTTTTTAAAAAAATTCTGAAATGATGACAATTTATTTCATTTACGGCAATGTGTAAAATACATAAAAGGGCTTTTTTGCGTATTTATAAATATTGCACATTATATATATTTCAGTGTAAATTATTTCATTCGAGTTAGTAAGTTGGTTCTTGTTCTTAATATGTTCCCGTAACTTGCAATTTCTGATTTTAACATGCAGCTACGGGAAACTGAAAGATATAAAAAAATTTACAAGTGAACACTATGCCCGTGCAAATATAAAATTATGAATATTTAACACGTGAATACCCTTAAAGCATATTTTCTAGCGGCCGAAAATGTCAAAAATTGGTCTTTTTAGTGGTATTTTAAGTTATAAAAAACCTGACGCAGAATCCTAAAAAAATACAGGTGTGTACAACACACCATCTTTAATATTACCGTAAACATGGGTTACTTTGACCTTGTGGGCATGGGCGTAATTTGAGCATTTTGATTGGGATGACAAGGATTACCGCCTATAAAAGATTTGAAGAAAAAAATATGTATACACTTTTGTATTGATTATTTTATATAATTTGCTAAATTTGTAAAGAACAGAATAATGGAGAATGCACAAGTACAATTGTATTCCTATGCTAAGAAAGGAAATTTTATGTTCTCTATCAACGAAATTTTGGGATGGCAACTGCCTGTGTCTGTGCTTGTGGAGTAACTGTGGCCACTCAAAATGTTGGCATTTATGTCGTTTAGTGACGAAATTTTCAAACATTGGCTATAAGGATCAAATGAATATTTTTTAACGCTCGGCTCAGTTTATCTGTTTATTTACCAGTAGACCAACAAATTAATATTTTGACTGGTCAATGTAACCCCGAAAATGATCAAAGTAATGCCCGATTTACGGAACGTTACAAAGTAATAGAGTCTCCTCTGAATGTCTCATACATGCGAGTTGTCGGCGATAAGACTGGACGCCAGTTGAAGTGACTTGCTTCTAGAGACTAGGGTGAGGTGTGCTGCGCTTGCTATGTGGTCCTTATCGCTTCCGCACTTCTAAGCATCGAACGTGCGAAATTCGTCCACACAGGCGGCCATTTTAAGGCCATGCTCTTTAGTTTCTTCAGTTTTTGTGATTATAATTTTTTTAAGCTTAAACGAGAGCAGACATAAAAAAATCTATCGGGCAATTTTGTTTAAAATGGTTTTTGTCATGATATTTTTATTTTTGTCAAAGCAAGAAATTAACAGTTTCGACTAAAAAGTCAATTAACCTCAACTCGTTAATTACATAGCTAGCTAAAACCACATCATTTTACTGCCTTAAAAATTAGCCAACACCGAGCAGACGATTTTAAACAAAATTGCTTCTACGAGACATATTTTTAGTATCTGCTCTCGTTTATGCATAAAAAATTAATAATATCGGTAAAAAAAAGTAGAAATTAGAGAGCATGGCCTTAAAAGACAAGCCTTCAAGCAAGCCATTTTTAGCCGTTGGTTGCAGGACCCATAATGTCTGAATAAAAATTTACGAAAAAATATTTTCTGACTATTTTTAAATTATTGTAAACGAAATTAACGCACATGTTGCATGGACAACGTTGTAAGTTGTAAAGTATATTACAGATCAATAAAACAATACAAACACAGTAACAATGTTAGTACAGACATATTTTACAGCTGGAGTATAAAATTATATATATATATATATATGTGTGTGTGTGTGTGTGTGTGTGTGTGTGTTTTTCTCAGAGCTTAGGCGAAGGGGCTAGTAACCCACTCAGGCTAGGGCGCTCGGGGCATTGTACCCCTTTTGCCCCCCCCCCCCCTTGCTAGGCTCTGCAACGTGTTAGTTTACAGTATGAGCGAATGAACGTGAAATGATACTGGCGGCAAGAATATAAAATGATTATAAACAATGTTCCAAAAATCGTAATGCCACAATCACTACTTTTATACCGCCGCCTGAAGGTTAAGTTTGGGAAACACAACTTTCGAAACCAATGCCTGGACAAAGGGTTTACGCTAAAATGTGAATCTGTAGGTCCGGTAATATGTGAGTCGTCAACGACAAATAAGGAAAAATAACACGAATTAATACATTTACAGATTATATATGTTTTTTTTTTTGTTTACGAACTAAATTCAGGTATAAGAAAACTTAAATCATTATTTTAATTAAACGTTTTAAGGTACATATTTTATTGACACATTAAAATATTTTTATATTTACTAATCTTCGTTAAAACTCAAGTTATAATTGTATATCGCTTCAGTATAACTGAAAATATTACGTTTGAAAATAGCGAAGTCGATGTTATCATACATATAAATAAATCATATAAAATACATACATTGAGTATGTATATATATATATATATATATAAAGTTTAACATATTTTATTGTATAACTTATTACTGCAGTGCTACCACTCCTGAAACCAAAATTTCGCTGTTTATATAACACACGAAACCCAACTATCAACACGAAACTTGAATTACAAACTCAGGTTTCCGTCAACAACGAAACATGACTTTCGCACTGTTTACATCGCGCTCAGACATCAGTTTTCGAAACTGGACTTTCAGGTGACGATATAAACGTACTGCGTATCTGCCAGGTAAGTGCACTCGTATATGGACTGTATAGAGGCACGATTATTTCGCGTATTGGTTCTAGGTCAGGTTGAACGTCAATAACGTATACTTAACTCCTCCTTCAGTGATTAGACGAGAGCGGGTTTAACACACATTTGACAACTGCAAGCCAGTTATAAATAAGGAAACAAGTCGTGGGGGATAATCCGTGCTACACGTTTGTATTGTTAGAAGCCAATGGATATCCGGTTTCAGCCGGTACACGTATAGAACTGAGAAGACTAGGCTGTTGCCAGTTGAATACGCGAAATACTCGTGCCTCTAGGAATGGACTATACCTAGAAATGAGTTTGCAACATGTGACATCCACGTATTGAGACACGACGGGACTAGCCTAACGTACTGTACATCAAAGGAAACTCTCTACGCGCTTACTTATTCATGCGACTGTAGCAAGAAGTGATGGCGCTTGAATGGCCGGCTGACAGATACTGATGTACCTAGAAGGACCCTGACAAACTGAAATGTTTTGTTGGATTTACACACCTTTGCCAGCGAATACTGAAAGCCAAGAGTGAGATAAAAAAAGAGCTCGGCTGCAGTCAACGTAAAACATCGCAGCCAAACTATACTTTTTTTACTCTTTTTCTTCTTGCCGTACTCTTTTCTTTCTGGGACGACAAAACAACGCACTGGTACAGACCGGAATAATTTGCAGGGTTCACTGCCCTGTTGTCTAACTTCCAAGAATATCTGTGTACTCAGGCAGACATTAGATGTTCATTGGCTGGTTGCTGACTCACAGTTTGGCCAGAGTTAAGTTGCATAGCTGCTTATCGCTAGAGATGAAGGTATATCGCGAAAACATTTTTGTGCAAACATCCCCTTGATAACATTGTAGTCCTTGTGACACGTATGATAGGGTGATACACATCTGTCACAAAGTATAGGCTGTTCACTATAAACTAAGCACTCAGCAGAACTTGTAATTAATTAAAAATATGTTTTTGGGCCAATATATGTTAACTAGAGTGTTGACACGTTTACACACTGGTTTTTAGTTAAGTGCAAGTTTTCATTTTAAAAATAGTAAAGATGGCTGCAAAACGGACTTAAGGTAACTTTATGCAGTCCTCACTTTATCGTGAACGGCATATTGCTGTCTGCAGACCAATAATAGGCATAACATATTACTTTGACAGGATTCTTACTGACTTAGTAAAATAGGGCAACAGCTCTACGTACAAGTGAAAGCCAGTAATCTTTTCATAAGCTGAAAGTGCGTTTAAACCCAGCAAATATGGTCAAGTTTTCCCGCGGTAAACCATCATCTCTACTTATCGCCTGAGTGCCATGTAGGAGGAGTAAAACAAGTCAAGCATCAACTGTGAAAGAGACACAACCTAAGTTCTATGTGATTTTTAAATGTTTGTTGCAATGCGAGTTTACAATTAGAATTCATTGGTTTGTGGATACACGCCATTGCTCATGTTTTGCTGACCAAACCTGTGTTGAATGACAAAGTACGAAAACGAACAAGAAAAAACAAATATAAAACACACACACAAATAGAAAAAAAGCAATCCCAGAGGAATTCTAAAATCTGTCAGTTATATATTTTTTCAAAATAATTGTTATATTAGACATCAAAGATTTCTAGAGATAGAATTCAGTCGAATATTGACACATCACCCAGACACAAATATAGAACCAGATTTACAACACGAAAAAAGATGGAAATAGACAAAAAATCAATGAACAGTGGACAACAAACAAAAGATAATAGACAACACTACACAAGTTAAAATCAACGAAAAAATGCGACGTTTCGGGGATTGCGATCCATCCCCGTCTTCAGCCTGAGATACAGCTGGTCGAAACACTAAAATGAGTTCTAGCTTGACTTCAAAAGAAAACAAGAAACTATCATTCCTATACGCATTGGTGTATGTATATAATATTCCACTAAAAATATAATAAATTAAAAAAGTAACAAATAAAATAAATGTTAAAAATTGGAAAAATTGAGTGCGTCCAAATGCAACAGTAAGATACTCGGGTAAAATGGCATGTTATTATTAAATATATACATAAGGTAACTCGGGAAAGATGCCAGTTGTGGGAAGCTGCCTGTCGTACAGGTTTTCTTATGTTTCGTTAAGTGTTTTTTAAACTATTTTATAGAAACTGACGGATCATTATTGAATTATATAACTGTCCAACGGAAATAGTATCCTATCGTAATACTTTTTACAGATTTTATTCAAGCATTGTGGCTTTAAAATTCCTTAAGTGTTTAATCTTCCCCTTTTATGAACACGACAACTATTAGCTAAGGTCAATTCTACTACAGGTTATAGAGAAAATGTGTTTTCTAATGGGAGAGTTTGGTACAGGGAAGAATCCTGCCGTTAGTTTCGTTGTCATCGCGAATGGGGCTAATTAAGTACGGAACCATACTAAATTAAATTTGCCTAGGCTTGGCAAAGAGAGAAAGCATTTAAATCAATATTTAAAGTGAAAACAAATACATATTAGCTTTTAAATGATCAACATCATGTAATTTAAAATTCATCAAAGCTGTGTAGTTTGTCAGTTTACACCTATTGACGATGCCAGCGCTCAAGCGGCAGAAATTTTCCTTGTGCCAAAGTGTTAACATTGATCTTTCCAACAAGTAGTAAAAATAACCTTACATAGCTAATGTAAGAAAAAGGTAATGACAATAAATGTGCATTATGAACAAGCAGATCATTGGTAACTGAGACTCTGGAATAAAAAAATAACCAACTATCCCAGCGTCGTCTGTATTGATTTCAGAAAACCGTGGGAAACCGGACTCCTCAGAACGACCTGCCCGGAAATAAAAAATGGACCCCCTCCCAAGGGCGCCCATCTTATAGATTGTAAGAGGGAGCCAAGATCATAACATATTTTTATGTCAACAGAAACGGATATATCCTGTGTATAATTTTGTAGCCACCTGCATATTTCTGCTTTGATTACGAAACTTACCAAACAGCAAATAGTTTGTTATACGTTTTATAAAAAAAAAAAACTAAAGTAAACACATTGTGTAACATCTGGAAAGGGGAGGGGCTCAGACCCCACCCTGCCACACTAATGGGCGCCCTTACCCTCCATATTTCGACTACCATCAATTTTAAGCTGCTCTACTTTACTAGGTTCATTAGGGGAAGTTAGGCATGTGATAAGCGAGGCTCTCTGCATTCAAGAGGATCAAGCTTAGCAACGTTATCTGGGTTATAATTAGAGATGACAATTTATCGCGGAAAAACTTGACAGTTTGCTGGGTTTCAATGTACGTTCAGCTTAACAAAAGATTACTGGCTTTCACTTGTACTTGGAACTTTTTCCCCATTTCACTGAGCCAATAAGAACACCGCTATAGTAATATGTTGTTCCTGCTATTGGTCTGCAGATAGCTACGTTGTGTCAGACGTATATCACCCAATCATACATGTTGCAAGAAACCATAGTGGTTTCAAGCTTATGTTCTCTACTTACGGTCCATTAATCTCACAGCATGAAACCAACAAAGTTCCCACATCGCTTTACAACTAACGCTTCTATAAAGTAATTGTTTGTTTCATCTCACGACTAGCTCAATTTTGAAGCGTTGCTCTCCTCCACTATCGGGAAATTCCTTCTTCAAATAATGTGCCTTTGGAAAAAACGGAACAAATTTGCACATTTAATTTAGGATAAGTTATAGGAAGGGACCGGAAAATTTTGCGAATTCAATTACCTGTAGGCTAGAATCATATCATATGCATACTCAAGCCCCGATCATTTGTCCACTAGCTGCTACTCAGTGGAACAGCAGACAATGAATGAATAGACGGGGTTTGAGTATACGCATAGTATAATGGATTCTAGCCTATAGCTCATTGAATTCGGGGGAATTTTCCAGTCCCTAGTTGTAGGAGAATCGGAATTAAGTGAGCAATCAATAAAGTCCTGCTAAAGTTCTATTTTCAGCCAATCCGAATTCTTCCGCGCGAAATGTCTGACGCCGGGAAATGTCTAACACCGCTGGACACGTCCCTTGATGTTTGCGCGTATAAGATAAAATTTCCAGTCAGTAAGAATTGATACAGTTTTAAAAAATAAGGATATTAATTATATAAAACACAAATTTGTCGATTTCGGTTGATTTTGTTTAAGTATTGTGGAATTAAAATAGTAAAATACACATAACTATAGGTATATTTGGTAGTTTCTCTGCCAACCATACAAGCAGTAACGCAATTGTAGTTTATGTTGAATCACGTGCAGCAACGGCTAGATACATTTCTCAACACTTAAATTTTTAGTGCTCACTTTATCCCGAACGACCTGTAGAATCATAATGTCTATGCGGTTTGTGATTTGCTGCATTTGGATGACAGTCCATTACTCATTGGTAGGGACCTGAAAAATTCTCGTTTTCTGTCAGGCACTATTTAGAAATCCAGTAACTGTAAGTTCGTACTGCTTTCACAATTGGCCGTTGACTTATTTGACATCGTCTTGAAGTCGATGAGCCAATAATAACAATGTAACTAATGCAGGCCCATTTCACTGTGTCAGCGAGCAACCAATGATCAGCTGATGTCTGCTTGACTACACATATATTCTTGAAGGCCATTTAACTGTGTCAGCGAGCAACCAATGATCAGCTGATGTCTGCTTGACTACACATATATTCTTGAAGGCCATTTAACTGTGTCAGCGAGCAACCAATGAACAGCTGTTGTCTGCTTGACTACACATATATTCTTGAAGGCCATTTAACTGTGTCAGCGAGCAACCAATGATCAGCTGATGTCTGCTTGACTACACA
>PNEQ01000249.1:0-13100 GCA_003012365.1 Medauroidea extradentata
TGGAGTCCTCCAAACAAATTTAATTATTTCCCTCGACCAAATTATTCATTTAAACGCAATTTGTTTGTGCCAAACGTATATTTGGTTACTACAGGACGTCGAATAAATATTTTGTGTAAACAAACAACTCGTTACAACTTGTCAACAAAATAATATTGTTAGTTATAAGTGAAGTGCTTTGAATCAACAAATTTTTTTCAATGGACTAAATGGTTTTGTTGGCGAAACTAAATACATTTGGTTGACTTGCGGAAGATGGAATGCTGGCGTACGTAAGCGATAAGATGGCGAACACTGTATACCTCAACATTCTAAATATAAGTTTGTGCCACAAGTAGGACGTCTAAACTGTTAATCAGCATAAATCTAGTATCTTAATATTAGCTATAACAATTTCAAAGTGGTTAATTCGATTGATCACAAAAGAAAATGCTATAAACTTGAAAAACACCGCAGCTGCACGATTCGTTCTTTGTGCTGCGGCCCTGCGGTGCACGACTTAACTATTCCTTTACAAATAACAAAACCGCTATCACGGAAGCACTCGTAGCTCAGTTGGTTAGGTTGTGAGCAGAAAGAGGCAAATGGAGGGGTAATGGATCAAATCCCGGCGCAGCTATAACTTTTTTTTTTGCTCTTAAAATTTTAGGAATTTTTCAAGTTTGTAAAATATAATTTTTTTAGTTCTTAAAATATTGCATGTGCATTTGATATGGCCAACGAAATATTTTTATGACCAGCTAAATATTTGGTACTGCTAACAAAATTCAGCTATTTGCCTCAAACAAATCAAGGGAACAAAATAATTTGGTACGAGCAAACAAATATTTCTTTGCCCCTGTACAAACAAATGATTTGGTTGATTTAAACAAATTTTGTTTGCACCAACAAATTTTTTTTCTCAGTGCATGTGATACTTGCTGTCCTGCTTTCTTCCTTTGAGGTTCCCAGCTTTAAAATTTTGATTATTTTAATCCAGTTGCATGTAGTGTCTCGGAGTGCCGCTTATGTCGTTGGGACGAGGATATCCTGGACCACACGTGGAAACATGCATATTTAGAAACTGCATGCAGCATAATAATTTTGATTGCTACTAATGTCTGCTATTAAGTCAATGTCCAACTCATTAGGCCTACAGCGTTTCCTCAATTTTTAGCAGTAATTTTTTTCTAATTTGTCATGTATCTTTCTTTATATCGCCTTTAGGGAAATGCAACGTATCAATTAATGTATTCCCAAATATTTAACACTAGCTTACTAATTTCGGTACGAATCTATTAACATAGTCACAAATAAGACTGGTTTCAGAACATTATGTGTGTTATGTATGTATGGATGCATGTATGTGTATGTATAATATATATATATATATATATATATATATATATATACAATCTCCATTACCTAAGGAGTTTATTCCTAGCAAAGCTAACTCAGCAAATTGATAACTAAGTAATTTAGTCTCAGGTAACACAGTTTGGGTGTCCTGATAGCGAGGCAGAAGCAGAAATATAAGACCTATGTAGCGTAAGTAAGTACAGTTTTTGCCTATTTAGAGTCTCATGAGGCTGAGTGAGTGGTGAGAGATGTAAGTCAGCGCTCAACATTCAGGTCTTAGTAAGAGGTGTCATGAGGTGAGTAAGGAGCGGTGCCAGAATCAAATGGAAACGGGAGATCCGCGAGAAAACCCGCCGACCAGCGGCATCATTTGGCTCGATTTCCACGCGCCAAATCCGGGACCGACCCTGTCGGGACTCGAACCCGTATCGTCTTGGTGGAAGGCGAATGGTCTGACCATTCAGCCACCGCGACCCCTAAATTGGGTTGATTTTTTAAAGCAACCGTCACCTGAATGCTCTGTTCGTGAAGAAGCAACTGTTTTGAAGGTATGTTTGAACGATATTGTTTGAGAAAATTGACTTTGTGATTTAGAAATTTTTGTAAAACTTCTTAAATATATTTTAAACAACTGAAAAGCCTTATAGCTTTGAGAAACTTGTTTAGCCTTGGACAATACCCTATGTCATTTATGGCTGCGTACCGCGTACATTGGTATTAACTCAGAGCTTGCTACAGTAATTCATAACAATTCTTGTTCATGTCATATTGTATACACTCATAGATTGAGTTTAGAATGCTGGAAGTTTACTGTTTACTAACAAATTACATTTGTTATAACATTTGTATCCTTTTTATAGCTATGCAGTTGTTAGTACAATTTAGATGGCACATAAAATATATTTATAAATATGTAAATGTCATAACTTATATTTTATTAAGGGATAGAAAAAATAACAAAGCAATGGTTTTTCAAGTTTCTGGCCAAGTAAATTAAACATGAAAGACCATAACGTTGAAATGATTTGTCACTGTTATGAATGTTTCAGGACTGTTCCATCGAGCCATATCTGACAGTGGTTCTGCCCTCGACCCGTGGGCTTTCTACAACTCATCAGTCAACCTAGCTACGGAACTCGCCAAGAAGCTACATCATACTTCCAGTAACGTAACAGACCTGGTGAAATTTCTGAAGTCGGTGCCAGCTAAAGAGCTGGTATGTGCTATGATTTCATTACTATATTTACTTGAAAATCTTTATTTTGTAGTAACAGTAATCAATTTATACATAAATAAGACAGGAAATAATATATATTGTGAAAAGCATAAGCATATTTGCAGTGTTGCTTATCTGCTTAGGTCGGTGCATGATTTATGCAATAAATTTTTGTCAGAATACAGGAGAAAGATAACATTTTAAAACATGTTATGCATAATGTGTGTATATATATATATCATAAGTAGGGTCTCTCAGGGGAAATATAAATGGGTTAAATATTAATCGTTGTAGTATGTGCTGCAGTGTGTTGAAATACGTCAACGGCAATGTGTTCTCATCCATGTGCCATTACGACAGGAAATAATTTAGTTTATGACCAAGATTAGTATTGCACATGCAGAATGCGACTTGTCCTACGAGACCGGACCTGTGCGACAACGTGTATGTGGACTAAATTACCTTATCTATTTTAACACGAAAACGCAAAGATAGAAAAAATTGTACAACAGTAAAAGTTACGATACATTTTTGGGTGTCCTTATGTAACAACCTGTTCGTTAGGGTCGCGCCGTGAAAGACCACAGCGTAACTTAGGACACATCGAGTGACTTTTGATGATAAAAATATTTGTCTTCACGTGTGTCAGCTCTGAGAAATGTTTTACTATGAGTGAAAACAAAACGTCTGTACTGTATGTTAATATATATACTATAACTATATATATATATATGTGTATATGTATTTGTATATGTATTTATATTTATATATATATATATATAGGTATGTATACAAGAGGTATGGAGAAAGGTAAGGTGTAGATTACAAAAACATTGATCTTCTGATTTATATTAACTAATCTGTGCCAATAAACCTCTGCGCTAGTGATTTTCGGATGTTAAAATTATTTAAAAGTCAAATTGAAATATTTTTGAATTTCGGTTATCGTAGAGTCCAAGATATTATCGTACAAAAATTATAAAAATTTCTGGTTTTCATTTTAATTGATTTTGTGGTTTCTATCTTTAATGTTTTACTCCAAAGCAAAGCATACTACCGCCAAGTGTTATGCAATTACACGTCCGCTATAGAATATCTACTCGGGAAAAAAATTTCATAGAATTATGACGAGTAGTTTTTATAGACCATTGAGTAATCAAGTCGTTCGCTCGACATCTTGCCATACCCCTTAATATGATTTTTCCCAGAACCATCTGCATCAAGGGATTCAGTAGAACGGTTCGTCTTCTCTGCGAAATTATATAATCCCCAATGACAAAACTACAACATAAAATGTGTTCCTTGAAAGGAAACTATTTTACATTTAGGCGAGTGGGGGACTTTGAACCCCACTTTTCTCTTATTTGTGTGACTAGTATTCATGCGCTTTGGACTTCACAACGAAATTGAGAACACAACTGTATGGGAGTCGATTTACAATCCAGGAATATATTATATGCACTACCAGCATGCTTAGTAGTGACTCGTGTTGACTCCTTACATCTACCTGGTTGTATTACACCACCTCATGTTTGATAAAGATGTGTGAAGTGCGTGGCGACTGTTTTGGAGGAGAACGTTGCGTGGTAGATAAATAAACGCTGAAAACATCAATTGATTTCTACGCTTTTTTGCGAAGCCAATACGTATAAAATAATCAAGGCCAACTTTAGTTCAAATATTTATCCAAAATTACTAATTCGTTACGCGTGATCTATTGCGCCGCAGTTAAGTGCAGGAGGTACCGGCGTCAGAGATTGTGCCTCAGAAGTTCGTAACACAGGAAACAATTTTGTTTAAAACGCTGGCTAAAACTATTGTCTAGGGTTGCTATTGTTTAACTTTCGCAAATTGGCATCAAGGAACCTACAGTTATAGATTAACATTTTTAGCGTTGACTTATGTCTTAAGTAAGCCTATAGTAAAACAATTCTTCTCAACTTGGTATTTTTCGATTGCTTCAAGTCCTATCTCTCTTGCGCCAGAGTAATTTGTTATTACTGTTGGAGTTGAAAAGAGTGACCTTCTGTGTGACTTTGAGGAAATTTTTAAATTCTAGTCGATGAACGGACAAAATTAATCCTCATATGTTAAATAAGCGAATATTACATTTCGTATGATCTTCCATTAACTTCTGTCATTAACTTTAGCTAAGAAAGTGTTATAGTGAATAATTTTATTTAAATTGTAAAACTTGTTTGAACTGAATAAATCTGTATCCCTTGAAACAGCAAAATACGTAATAAAATCCTTGTTTTTAAGTGACATAGAATTTCTGACTGTACTTTAATGTAAGGCACTAAATCTGCCCTTGACAATCTATTGGATTTAAGAGAATTAGGTTACTCAACGTCTATCTGTTCTTTTAATTAATGAACTACACAGTCACAAGTTGTTAAAATCGTGAATTTTAGTATTAGTATGAAGTATTGCTCAATATTCTGATGAAACAAACAATAAAATTTTCACCCACATATTTAGCAGCATGTAGTAATATATTCATTCATCTTCAGGTATTGATACTACACAGCAGTCACTATGTGCGGTGGTAGGAATTCTGTTGCTGGTTAATTGTGAAAATTTTTTTTTGCAAAAATTAGTAAATGAAGGGGAATGTTGTGGACATTCGCTGTTGCATTTCTATGTTTTCCGGGTTTTAAAACGACATACCATTGTAGTGGCGTATATTCACCACATTCTACTGCTTCCTAACTTATCGGTAAGTCGTATGTAGAGATATAGACGCTTTACATAGACCTTCGTTTTTAAAAGTTATTATTTTTCATACAAATATATTTCTGAATACGTATTCAAGAAAATGGCACGCATGTCGGAATTCTGAGGATTATAACAGAAATGTTGCATACGTTTTAGTGAGACTGCTCATTCTTTCGTCAGCCATCAAGTAGTACACTTTATCTAAATCTAGCAAACCAAGAATGGAGTAAAATCGTCGTAAATGTCTTTTCAAAATTCGCAAGTTTTATCAGGTTGTATGAGAAATAGAAAAGTAGGCTGGTAGGCGCATGAAGTAGTTGAATTTACAGTTGGCTGACGTACGTGTTGATTGCGACTCGCACCAATAATGATGTTTATAATTCTTCTCCATGTTAATATATATTCCGATAGAGAGTAAAATATACAAAGAAGTTACAGTTAGATGTAGGAATCTCTGCCCAATCCATTGTCCTGTTTACTTGGCTTCGATGGTAAGAAATGTATGGCATTTATTTATTCATAGTGTGTCCTGCGAACAGTGTGAGATGTATTTACTGAGCAGTTCTTGTGACGCAGGAGAAAAATGCGGTTGGACACTCGTTTGTGCCAACACTGGAGTTTGCCCATCAAGAAGGCTCGGAGGTGTTCTTACCAGAGGAGCCGATACAACTACTGAAGCAGGGCCGCTACCAGTCGGTTCCATACATCACTGGCATCAACAGCAAGGAGCAGAAGGAAGACTCCTTTGTCATAAGTATGGCCGAAGACACAACCTTCTTCCCTGTACTTACATAGCCACTAAGATGTTCACACAGCTTTGTAAATGAGGCAAACAAAAAGTAGATTTAACTGCCTTACTCATATATACGCTTTTCATTCCGGTTAGTATATAGAAGGTGTGGCTAAATAGGTATCATAATGTTGTGACAGAGATAACAGGAATATGTCTAACAAAATTCGCTGACCAGTGTCAATGCTTGTCATGTTTCCCACATTTCCAGGCTTCAAAAAAGGTCATCATGCTTAGGTCGGCGCGCAGACAATACATATGTCAATTCTTCCGAAATGTAGCACACACATATGCTTACGTCTTTAGATGTGCCCGGGCATGCACTTGCACACTCATTTGCACAGATAAAACATTTATGTTGGGAAATAAAAACTTTTTATTAATGAAATGTGCTTTGAAACGTTTATTTTTCAGTTGAATCGATAGTGTTGTGACGACACTAACATTGTTATTAGTTTACAGAGTGTTGTATCAGTGTAACACAAAAGTAGGGTACAGGGGCTATGGGTACAAGAAACACTAGTTAATGTTTCCTCTACCAGATAAGTGTTAAGCTGGAGCTAAATGGAAATGGTAATATGGTGCATGCATTCTACCGTTTCAAAAGTGGCTTGTGTCGAACAACGTTGAAACGTATGATAGTATCGTATCGTTTATTAACAGCAACATTAGCATTAAATCTGTATGTCTGTATTACTATTTAACAAAAATTAATGTACTGTCAATAGTAATACAGGTGACTCAAAAGTGTCTTTTTTTGTGTGCGCATGGAACACTGAGATTTTAATCTGTAATTTGAAAACTGCAGTTTAAATCAGTAACTGCATTGTCATTCCAATTTCACATTATTTTATTCTACACTTTAGAAACAGTGCGCAAGCGTTTCCAAAGCAGGCTTGCAATAATCTTTTGTTAGCTCGTTTTTTAAAGTTAATTTTGATAAGTTATACTTACATTTACAATAACATTTACAATAGGTTTACGTTGTAATAAGGTGCCTTGTCGTTAGGTTGTTGTGGATATAGAGCTTTGGAATATTCAGTTTGGCTCTGTTGCTCTCTATGAAGATAAGTTGGTTTTAAAAATTCACACTGTACTGTAAAGAGTAAGTTTTATTTTTTTAATAAAGAATGTGCTGTTCAATCATAACACACATTACTGGTTCACAAAACCAGAAAGAATCTTTCATTGCACCTATATATGAATTAAGTGTTCACATTAAGTGAGTAGCCGACCCCACGTAGCTCAGTTGGTTAAGCGACCGACTTTAGCGCAGGGATTCTGGGTTCGATTCCCATGTCTGGCTGGGTGTACAGAGTCTTCCATACTGTGTTAGTCACAGAATAAGTCTGATGATACTGTTATAAGGGTCGGGATGTTTGGCTCGTTTTGCAATATTTTGACCTCACCAAGAAGCCTATCTTTTCATTAAAAAGTGTGATAAAATTGTTAGTGTGACGTGCCACGTCTTGCGTTAGATTACTTTTGGTATTCCTTTGTTTTTTTCTTTTAATCTGGGCGCAATATATTATTGAGCTATGAAAAAAATTGCGAGAGAAGCAGAAATAAATTTAATGTCAAATAACGTTTCATTGAATATCTGGGTAAAACAATGAATGCTCGTTAGTTTTTTAATTAGTAGATATCTGTGAGTCCGGCTGCGAATTTATTTCACTAATACAGTCTCTAGTTTTCCACTAATTCCCGATAGAGCAGTTTCAACAATCTGAATCTGTAGAAAATCACTGGGGCACAATGCATATTCACAGTTTTCAGTTCAAAGCGTACGTGCAAATACACTCAATAGAATTCGCACATGGATCAGTGAACCCCTCAACTTAGTGACAGTTTCTTTGCATCAGACTGAGTTCACTTAATAATTTTTTTAGCATTGCTGTAGAAAGTAATTCTGCTTCAAAAGTTATTCTAAAAGCATAAGAGGTTTAAAGTTATTGTTAACATATTTAACATTAAACAATTTTTAAGTAAGCAAACAGTTTTAGTTTTTAATCTTATTCAGGTTGATTATTTATGTTCTATTGCTGGAAACCATACCTACATATCTTAAAAAATAATTGTATTGAATGTAATGTTTCACTCATAAACACAATTAATTAACTGCAAATATGTTAGCCAGAATAACCCCCCCCCCCCAAATATTAATTTAAAAGAACAGTGGTTAAATGTTAAATTCAGTTTATAGCCCACGACCACGGACGTAGAAGAACGGGTCTGGACACTCGCCTATCTACCAATGTATTTTGCTTGACCCCCTTGTTGTTTGGCTGCAGTTCACCAAGTTACCGAGAGTGTTGTGCGTCTTTGGCGCTGCAATCAGGGCGATAGGGCCCAAACTCCGCCCATTTTTTTCAGTATTTACATTACAAAGCAAATAAAGATTGCTGGAGTCATTCTTTAGGATTGTGAGCGAAGGAAGTATTTCATAAATTTATAAAAATACGCTTTGATAAATTGATTATCTTACTGGGAGGGAAGTGGGCGGAGATTGAGCCCGACCGCCCTGACTGCGGCGCCAAAGAAGCACAACACTCTCGATAACTTGGTGAACTTCAGCCAAACAACAAGTTGGTCAAGTTTTCAGGCGAGTGTCCACACCTATTCTATGGCCGTGCCCACGAAGTTTAATGTAATAAATTGTACTATAAAATTACAGTGGTTAGAATATAAAAATAATACAAATTGGACGGTTTACTAACATTTTACCTGAACAAAAATTTAATTAAAGATAGTTGAAATGTTTTCTAGTTATTCATTAGAGAATATAGTGGCATTGGCCTCTTCATTATTCATAACACTAAAATATATGAAGTAATAAATATTGTACTTAAATTGGCATGGCCGAGATTTCAGTGAATGAAATTTGTTTTCTATGTGAGAGTCGTTATTTTGCTTGATAATTAGAGATTTATGACCTATATTACAGGAACTTATGCGGAGTGACGGAAAAGTCTTTTTCCTAATTAAAAAAAAAAATAATATCCGCTAGAAGCAAGTTAAAATGTGGAACTGGTGCAGAAGTGTTTAACAACTCTCCAAGTTTCTTACAAATGAAAAACACATCGGTAAAATTTCACACGAGCACCCTTGGTAGCACGCAGCACATATAGTCGATATCAAATTTCCGTCCACACATTAGCTAACATCACTGGAGGGATCGATGCCATGACTAGGCCAAGCCGTTGGGCAATCATGACCGGACCATTGTACAGGAAAGGTCGTATCAAGATAGGCACGGACCTCCATTTATGGGGTTATGTCAAAAATGAGGTTTACCGAACACCTTTACCAGATATTGCAATCCTGCGACAACGGATAACCAGAGTCACTACATCGATTCCTCTAATGTGTGGACGGAACTTTTCGGACATCTTGTATTTTTTAGTGAAGTCAGCCCTTTAAAAATGAGAAAGAAAATCGTCCGAGACAGTTTAGGAACTAGGCTTTGCGTAACTTTATTCCTGAAACCGCCTTGCTGGTATCTAAAATTGAAGTCGTGAAATATTCAGGCATGTGGAAAACAGTACAGAGGATGTGCTAATGTGTGCCCTGGAGCGTACAATTTAGGAGGAATAAACTCTCGTCTTCAAAGCCGGGGAAGTGAACAGCCTTCTGAAAAAAGGTGACAGGTGTCGTGGCCAAATTATCGGATTTCAGAATAATTAATTGTGACCACACTATAAAGAAGTAAATTGTAAAATCCGTGAGAAAGTGTGCAGTCTTTAACAGACCAAAGACACAACTGTCTCCAAGAGAAATATCTGAACGTAAAGTGGATGATGCATTCGTTTTTAGATATTAGTATTCTTTTAATTTGAACGAACATTATGAGAGGTGATAGGTGGACGCGTTAGTTTTGGTATAATTGCACGATGCAAATCCCAATTATAAGTTAAGAGGAAACCTAAAAAGCTGTTTGCTCTGTATAATTTATGACATAGCATTTACAATGCGTGCACTAACACATATAAACTTTAAATCTATTTTCATCACATATTTCCTTATATTAAATTAAAATATGTAATTGTTCTGGCGTATATCCGTTGAATACTCCTTAGAAATAAAGTAAAGATTCAGAAGACACTGAAAATGTAACGTACCATATGGTCGCCACCCAAATTAATAAGAGTAATAGTCATCAAGTGTAAACAATATTGTCATAAATTCCAGTTGTAATAGAAAATATGTCATGCGAACATTCATTCTTCTCGTCATCATGTAAGCATGTCGAAATAAAAAACAACTTTCACCAAGTAATTATAAATGTAGATTGTTTTATTAAAAAACGAAATGTATATACTTGGTCTCTGTGGAAATTAGTAGATGCACATGGCTAGCGTGTGGGCTTTCTCATTCCCACCTCCCCAAATGTAGCACTCCTAGCTGACGGCCGAGAGGAGAGGAAAGCCAACATATATTGTTTGAGATAAAAACTTGTTAAATACTTTCAATAATAATAATAATAATAATAATATTTGGGATTTACAGAATTTTATTTATTTAGGAAAACATGCTGGGTAGTTCTCAAATGTAGTGGAAAGAATGAGATAATTATGCAATAAATACGGTAATGACAGGAAGTTACTGTCCTTGAAGGGTGGAGCCATCTTTTAGAAGCCGGCTCCTGATTGGCTCAACTGAACCAAAATGTGCAGAGCAAGTGGCGGGGATGTCGGTGCCAACTAGGAGCAAGACTAAGCTTTTTTTTTAACGGTTTTAGGGCAGACTTTTGCGAGGCACAGATAGTGGCAGGCTGGCGTGCCGCTGCCGGGCGTCGGTTCTGGCGACCAGACGTATATCTACGACTAGCGGGCATAAAATCATTAATAACGATACCGACAAACATTTTAGCATAACGGTCTGCCAGGAGAGGACAGTAATGACGTGCTACCCGGGAAAATAGAACTTACCTACCTTTTCATCTCTCCGCGGAAACACCAGAAATCTATTATTTACAATAGTAGAACGTTGCAAGCAATATTTGTTAACAATTTATTACAAAATATACTTTCCATGTATAAGACCAAATTTTCCAATGGCGAAACGCCGTTAACAATAAAGAAAACCCATTTTCTTTAGAAAAATAAGTAAACTGTTCATTGACATCGTCATGAGAAACATAATCGGTTTTGGACAACATGATGATTAATTCCAGAATTTTCTGTTTTTATTTTAAATACATGGCAATACATTCTTTAAACTTTTTATTTTTATTTATTTTTGAAGTCGTTTGCCTTGAGAATAAAATTTATTATAGGTCATTCGGAATAAAGTGAGCACTAAAGATTTAACCTTTGAAAAAAAATCACTAGCAGTTACTGCATATATGTCAACATTAACCACAGTTACATTATTGTTTGTATGGTTGGTAGCGAATAATTGCATGTAGTTCCGTGTATTTTCTTATTTGAATACAGCATTAGTGAAACAACAGCAAACGCAAACGACCTCTCTGCATTTAATATACTTAAAAATATTTATTTAAGCTCTTATTAACATACAAACTGACTGTATAATTTAATTTAATCAGCGCCAGCACAAAGCGACGCAACCGAGCCGATTGTCATTGGCACAAGCCGCTAATGCCTCGCTTCACAGAGGTAGTTTAAAATTCCACCGACAGATGGCATCAGAGTTAGATTTTCGCTGCTTCGCTTGGAAGCGAATTGCGTCATTGCAGTATGCTGAACGGAACTTGAATTCTTGAGTTGTGTGTGTGTGTCTTTAGTGGCGGTTTTAATTTAAAAGTTCTAATATAACGTGCATGCATTTACGAGATTCGTAACGGTAATAGCGCCGTTAGAGTAGACGAAGAGAAACCAGTGTTATAAGTCGTTAACTCGCACGTATTTATAATTAAGATTACTACTGAGTATAGCATATATTCAGCATCCGTGAATTCAATGAGTAGATATTGTAGATAACATTTATCGGAGCAGTGTAATGTAAAAGTAAACATTATACAAGCCTATGTAAATAACAGCACGTGGCAATGTTGATGTTTACATGCAGCGGAAAGATATAAACTGGCAGAAAATAGGAATTAATCAGGGCATTTTTGAGTGCTCACTTTATCCCGAATCACCTATAATTGGTAACTCGACAGTCTCACATTTTTTAAAGATAGAGCGAATGAAACGTTTAAAAACAATCCGACTTGGTGTAGGCCTATTCACTTGATTGTATTGTACCAGTCCTGACCTTACAGTACCCTAAATAATAAAATCTTGGTTAACAAGAAAGAATAAATAGCCAATACGAATGTCGTGTGACTCTTCTAGCTGCTCAGAGATTGTGGCAAATTGTTTTTGCTCCAGAAATCTACAAAAAACCTTCCGAATGGAAGAAGATAGATCTTCAACGCTTCATCCCAGATGACCTACATCTGACCAAGGGCTCCAAACTCTCTGTGGAGGTAGCAGCGAAGATGAAGCAGTTCTACTTGGGAAGTGGCACCCCAACTAATGCACAAATCAGCTCTTTAGTCGATGTAAGTGGCAGCCACGTTCGTGTTGCACTGCACACAATTTTAGCTCTTACTGAAATTGCCAAACCATATATAACTCTTGAATGTTTTAAAAACCGATTTTATGTAACACCATTGCTGTGCGTACAAAATCCTCCCCCCCTGCATACCAATTTATAAAACTGTAAACAGATCACTGGATTCAGTTTCTTGGACGTACTCCATTGCAAATTGAACGACTGTAAAAGGAAACTAAACAAATAAAAGAAAACCATAATATAAGCAGAGTATGCTTAGTCAGCAAGATACATACACAACAAGAAATTCCAAAATAGAATCGAGTCAAATAGAAACAAGGAACAAACAGATAATAAATGAAAATAATAACAAATAAAATAAAAAACCAAGTAACATGCGACACAACGATGAGATGAAACAAAAAACACAGCAAATATCAGACACGAACAGAAAAATAACAAAAAGACACAACAAATAGACGAGACAAAACGCAACAGGTAACAGACGTATACAGAAAAGACAAACGACACAACGAA
>PNEQ01000249.1:13200-30989 GCA_003012365.1 Medauroidea extradentata
TGTGTTATTTTTCTGTTCGTGTCTGATATTTGCTGTGTTTTTTGTTTCATCTCATCGTTGTGTCGCATGTTACTTGGTTTTTTTATTTTATTTGTTATTATTTTCATTTATTATCTGTTTGTTCCTTGTTTCTATTTGACCCGATTCTATTTTGGAATTTCATGTTGTGTATGTATCTTGCTGACTAAGCATACTCTGCTTATGTTATGGTTTTCTTTTATTTGTTTAGTTTTCTTTGACAGTCGTTCAATTTGCAAAGGAGTACGTCCAAGAAACTGCGTCCAGTCATGCACTCCCATTGCACAGTTCTTTCAAAGATCATATGTAAACACATCGACGAAATATTATTTACTTGAAAGAGTCCATTAAATTCAGTTCTATGTTCTATGTACGTTATATGTCTTGCACGAGTGTTTGTCTTTGTATTCGTTACCAAGCTGTAGTCTGGCGTACTGATATGCATGCAAGAATAAAAGTGTTAATTAAACAATGACATAACATTTTGGAAACTTGGGTGACAGGCTGACAGCGACCACAGGTTCGTGATTGGAGTACACAGGTCGATCAAACAACGTGTGGCCCATGGCGACCCACACTTGTACCTCTACCAGTTCTCATTCGATGGGAAGCTGAACAAGTCCAACTACACTGGATACCACTACCCTGTCATAGGTAGGTGAACTATGCATCTCGTGGCAACAGTAGCACGCGGGGAGGAAAACCAACAGCTTTAAAATATTCGAAAATGTATAGCTGTGGAACTTCTTTTAGAGCTAATTAGCCGTTGCAGTTCTCGGCCTGAGTTGCGTAGTGTCCCCAGACAACAGAAACACCTGTTTTGACCTACTGAAAGCTATTCAACCTTTAAATTTTAAGTAATGACAATATCGAAAGCGGTGCGAATGGTAATAGAGGGTCGGGCTGAATTCGACCGGCAAACTTCGGGATGTGATTTCTTATATATATGTATACATAAAAAATAGAAAATATACGGGACACTGTGTACCTAAACCTAATATTAAGGGTGGTATGAGCTCTTAAAGACGACATTTTTAAAGTGTATTTTTGTAAAGTAATGGGAATGAAGAGGCATTTAATGATAACAAATTGAGCATTGTTTTAATACCACCGAGATCTTGAAATACACAGTAGAAGCACATCAATACCTTTCACCCTAATTCAAAATACCACGACGGCTACCATTTTACTACACGCCACTTTTCAACATCCAGAATTACGGACTTTTAATGTTGCTTGCTACTAGATTAGCACGTCAAAAGTAAAAAAGGTCGCCTTACCAACAGTTTTCGTGTAAAATTCGTAACAAGTGTGGGTTGCAGTAAGATAGTTCGGGCGGGGTCGGGAATCCAACCCATAGACTCCTTAATACGTATGCAACGTGATACACTTGTGCTACCTCTCTCGGTGACAATATTGGAGGAATATGCACATACTGTACACGTTACATTAACTATGGTTTACTTTACAATTGCAATAATATGCCTGTGTGCTTACAGTCGATGTGTGATTACAGACGTTCTACAGATATTCCTTACGCTTCTGTAGACGTATCGCTGTAGTCGACTAACGAGGTTTGCATACGAAAATAGTGGGTCGTAGGCAGTTGCATGAAGAATTTAGTTATGGTACCCACGTCATACTAATAAATAAACATGTACGTATAAGAACGGGCATGCAATCTGGCGGTTCGTATAAAAATCCACAATCATTACATCACCAACAAGCGAGGTGGGACAATATTAAAAGTGAGGACACGAAATGGAATTATTGTGATGACATCCAGAACCCTATTTTCCATTGCTTTGTGTTACCGCCTCTAGTAATCATAGCTGTCAAGATGTTAGGCCTCATTTCCCTATCATCTTTCAATGTCATAGCAGTGGATACAGACAGTATATTTCAAGGTCCCGGTGGTATAAAGCAGTGCTCAACTTGTTACCATTAAATGCCTCTTCACTCCCATTATTTCACAAAAATACACTTTAAAGTTTCCATTTATAAGGGCTCATACCGTCCTTAATATTAGCTTTAGGTACAAAGTGTCCCGTATATTTTCTGTGTGGTTTATCGGTCGAATTCAGCCCCGCCGTTTGTAATAGGGGAGGCTGGTTTTATTCTATGTTTTACCGTAAGGGCAGTCGTGTTGTTTAGACCAGAGCCTGCAGTATTCATGATAACGTATGAAATGGCTGCGATTTATGATGAAATAAATTTGGAGGCAGAAAAGGTAATCCTTTATGGCAATTTTCATAAAATAGCATTGCTCTTTAACAATTTGAGAGTGACCTTCTGTGAGCTTACATTACTAAACCTATAAATTGTTGTTGATAGTAACGTTCATAATTTAATCATACTTAATGTTAGTTGTTTGAGACAGATGTCTTACACCATTAAAATATGTCTCCCGAAGGCACATTTCCTAAATATCTAAAATAGAACATGCAACAATGACTAAAACTCGTACTGAATTGGTGAAACGTGTCTGACGTGTTTTAAAAAGTTTTTATAAATGTCCAGTGAAGTGTTTATTTAATTTAGTAATAGTTTTATAATAATTTAAAATGGTTTAAAGTATCACGTGTAATAATTGTGATTTACCTTTTATTTCCTTCAAATAGCTTTCATGAGCACATTTTTATTTTAAATACGTGTAAGAATCTTGACGATATTAATGAGTCCTGATGTGGTAGTGTCGACTTATTTTTATGAACAATATTTTATATGCAACAATGTATCAATGTCAGTGCCTACCTTTTGCAAAATATTTCAATACGAGAGTCACTAACTGTTGTTTCCAACAAACTATATACAGAAAATAGTTCATTATAATGTCAGATTGTGTGTAAACAGGTGCTGCCCACGCAGATGATGTATCATACTTGTTTTATACGCACCAGAAGATAGGAAATGTCGAGCTGTCAGTTAACTCCACAGAGGTTCAAGTAGCTCACAGGATGACGAAAATGTGGACTAACTTTGTCAAATACGGGTGAGTAACCACTGCTCTGGATTGAAGTTTGAGGTATGTGACTAGGTACGAAAGCACTGTTTGGTGGAGTTTTTTTATTAAGTAGAAGGAAAACTTATAAGATGTGCTGTGGATCACTCACACAACCTTGTGGCTGACTTGTGAAATTGATATTTGAAAATAAATTAAAGTGAGATATTATATCTTGCAGATTAACTGTAATGCAGAGTGAATGGTGTTCTCTAATTCATCCCATATCCCTGCGGGGGTTATTTTTGGCTCTTAGGGTGGATTCACACATGAAGCTTTACTATGCAATGTTATGTTACGCTATGCTGTGCTCTCCTGCTATGTATCTCAAGCGTTTCGCACACAGAGTTATAGGATAAATAGTTGAGTAGAGGTGCAGTCGCTGGAAGAACATGGCTTGTCTTGATCTGAAGTGTATCGGTGATAACCTAAAATGTTTAAATTAAGTAACAGTGATATTGAGATGAATTGAAGACACTGAGACAAGAACAGCTTACTCTAAAAAAGTTGTAAAATTTACAAGTGACCGGTTATTTAGTTCATAAACGAGTAATGTTGTATGTGCAGGAACCCAACACAAGGAATGCAGCCTACATGGCTTCCCACCAGCAAGGCAAGCCCCGCCCACCTGGAGATAGGGGCGGAGTCTCAACTTGTCAAGGAAGACCTGGCTGCTAGCAGGATGGCATTCTGGGACAAGATTTATGCCTCACTAGGCAAGGTGTGAGCTAAGATGTTATCACGTGGAAGTGTTGGGCTCAAAAGTCACAAACATATATGTCAACATCAAAACTCTAACTTTGTGTACAGTAACAACTGTTATGTATTTTGAACATATTTCTTGTAATAACACATTTCTAAAGATTTAATAAACTTAAATTGGGGTCACATGTATTCGTGAAATATTTATATCAATGGCTCTGGACTCTACATTAGGTTGAATTTCAATGTGTAAGGTTGGGCCAGCAGAATTGTTACATTCTTCGGCTTCATTTTGTGTATCACTTTTGACGTTTCCTTTAGAAGATGCTATGATACATTTTCGGGAAGTGGAGGAATTCCCTCCAGCCAAGTACTGTTCTGTTGATGATGTCCAGTGCGAAAAATTGTTTGTCGAGACAGTTATCAGAAATGATGATGGTAGGTACACTGTGTCATTGCCGTTTAGCTCATATGAACCTGACATGGGAACATCAACACCACAAGCGATCAACCGGTTGTTTCGTTTAGAGAGGCATTTAAACTGTGACCAAACACTTAAGGGCATGTATAATGAATTTATGAAGGATTACCTGGACATGGGACATATGGGAATGTTTCCAGAATCTGACTTATCTTCAACATCGTACTACATCCCACATCCCTGTGTAGTCAAGTCTGATAGTTTAACAACGAAATTAAGGGTCGTGTTCGAAGCATCTGCAAAAGGTCCGAATGGGGTGTCTTTGAATTATACATTGATGACAGGAACAAGACTGCAACAGGATATTGTTGATGCATTGTTTAAGGTTAGGTTACATGTGATGGTTTTTACAGTAGACATAAAACTGGTGCAATACCAAATTTCAGTGTGTCCTAGTCACAGAGATTTTCAGCGTATTGTGTGGCGGTGGGATGATAATGGTCCGATTGAGGACTACCGCCTGAAAACAGCAACATATGGGGTGTCATCTTCTCCATAATTAGCTCTTCGTACACTGAAACAGTTAGCGGAGGATGAAAAGGATAGCTTCCCTGCAGCATCTAAGGTTTTGCAAAATTATATGTATGCTGATGACGTCGTCAGTCGATTCAGCATTGGCCATTCAGCAAGTACTAATATTGTTGTTGTCTTCTGGCGGCTTCAAATTGAGAAAATTTGCCAGTAACCACCGACCACTCCTTGATTAGCTTCCTGTCCAAGACATTGAAGTTCCTGGTACTTTCTGCATGAGTCAAGAAGATCAAGTAGTAAAGGTGCTAGGGTTACTGTAACCTAACAGTATACGTCTTCTCATGTAAAATAAACATTTGCAGCAGCAAAAAGTCCACAAAAAGAACAATTTTGTCGGATATTGCAAGGATTTATGATCCACTTGGTTGGATTTCTCCATTTACCATATTTCAAAACATCAAATACGAATTCTCTGGCTAAAGAATCTTGATTAGGATTCTGAGCCACCGTATGATATTGCACATAAATAGATCCAGTTCAACAATTAATTGCCTTGTCTGTCAAAGATTACCATTCCTAGGAAGATTCCATGTATCACCTACATGGCTTTCGTGACAGTACAGATACTGGTTTTGCTGCAGAGGTTTACCTACTTGTAGCTAGGATTGGTGGGGTCCCAATACGTTTGGTTGCTGGCAAATCCAAGGTTGCACCTGTCAAATCTCAGTTCATGCCTTGCTTAGAGGTTTGTTGAGCACTTATTTTAGCATGTTTACTCTATAATATGATCAAAATGTGTGTGGCTTCATATATTCCTTCGTCCATAACTGCTTGGACAGACTCACAGGTCGTGTTCACGTGGATTAACTCTTCGCCTCAGCAACTGAAAACATTCGTCGCTAACAGAGTGACTGAAATCCAGAACTGACATGTCACAGAAAGTGGCAGAAATAATTGGATTAGGCCTGGTAACAATAATTGCGGTTCTTTTCTACCATTCCCTACAGCAGCTTATTGGTAAATTCCCCGAAACATTAATGCCAAGAATACGAACACAAGAACACACTCAGAGTTCTGCGAAAAGTTTGATTAACCATTCTAGGGAAGCGAATGCAAGGATGGGTACATTCATTATTGCATACCAAGAGATACAATCGTAAATGCCCAAGAAATGTAGATGAGGACATGAGTTTGATCAGTTGACATCTAACTCCTGATAGGTCTGAAATGGAAATAATAGCTGTGTGGCTGACTCAGATGCCAGTGTCCTACTGGGTATCTCTGGTGGGAAAATAATAACTAACCCTAACAGCATTTAGGTAAAAATTAATTTTGGTTGACAAATTTGAGAGGCAGCTGCGTCACCAAATCTCGTGGTAACAAGTCAAACGATGATGCGAAATATAGAGATCGACAGGAATCGAACTCCCCAACTTGAAGAACGGTTGGAACCATAAAAAAGGGCAAAATCATTGAAGATGTAGTCGACGACGCCATTCACCGCATCGTAATTCGTCGCAATCCCGATCCAATAGCCGCGATAGTCTTCGCAAGAAACTGAGAAATGTGGGGACAAGAAATAATCGTCGCAATATTGCAAGTGGTGAAATTCAATGTCGCCGATGAATAATTCATCGAAATGCTATTTTCAGAGACAACAAACGCTTGACCCGATGGATCCCGATTTCATGGCCGAACTCTAACACAGAAGGGGTTATGTGCTGCATCACCAAGGATGAAGGCTTCAAAATAGACAAGACTGGCATTGAAGATCTCCGATCGTTTGTCGCATGCGAGTTAGCATCACAGGAAACACGCACAAGATCAATACTGTATGATTTGCTGTGAGAAAGTCAAGACAAATATAAAATTTTCCACTAACAAATTTTGAGATTAACATGAAATGACATCCATGTAACCACCACATCCAAAGAGTAGTAGCGACGACTTAAGAAAGTTAAATGCTATGTTTTGCAACGAAAATGAACGAGAATTTCTAGTACAAATCCCAGGAGTCACAGAGGTGGTCTACTAGTTATAAGTTCTGTTGACGAGAAAGCAACCTACATCTCTAATATTTTTAAATACAAAGAAGAACACTTACTTATTCATGCTAAAAATTTGGTTCTAAATGTAATTACACATATACATATAACTATTACAGCTAGCAGTATTTTAGGTTGGATAAGAGCTGTGTGTGCGACTGTGTTAAAACAACACGTAAACTATGCATGCTTACAGTGCTATCATCAACTGAAAGAACGAAGTAGTGTAGTGTGAACATTGTCTGTTAAAACTGTTTTGAAAGTTGAACTGATTAGTGCAAAGTTAAAGCACTGAACATTCCATTGGGTTTAAACTTTAAGAGATTGTGCTGTGGTGCATATGGAACTCTTCGGCCACAGAGTACATAGACTTCGTTATGGTACAGAGGAAATTGTTGAGTTTGGATGTGGCCTGGCGAATGTGTGTGAACGTCACGACTACCTGCTGAGGACGAGACCGAGCAGACTTGGTGGTGGCAGTGGTGGCACGTGGGTTGTTGCCAGCTGGGACTGCAGATAGTCCGAACTGTACACTGTTGATGACCGCGCTGTAGGCCAACGGCCATGAAAGATTTGCCGGCTACTAGATCTTTTGTGACCACTTGGTAGTAAGGGGCACCTGCACATCAGCGTGTCAGTGGCTGTAGAGTTAACCAGCACACGATCCTGTACAGCTCTTGGCAACTGCAGCCCTACCTGGCAACAACCCATGAGCCGCCACTGGGTGGCGCGGACGATTGTTCCTACGTGCTTACTGCTTGCCATCCACACAAATGGGTTGCGGCTGCTTCGGTGCATTGTGGAACGAAGTGTCATCCGAATTTTACCCAGGAGGTACAGTTGGCTTCTGTACGAGCTGTTATCTAGGAGGTGTAGCTGATATATGTTTGGTAAACTCCATTCAATAGTGGGCTTTTTTGATAGCCGAGTCACAAGAGTAAATAAACCTCTTAGGCTTGTATAACTTCTTTTTTATTGTGTCTTCGACCTCAACAATACCCTGAAGCATTTAATTTTTTACGCCATATATTTGATGTCAATATTCACGATACAATTTTTAATGAAAATTCTATTTAAATGGCGTCTGGTCGATATTTCTATGTTAAAATCTGAATTTGCTCCTAATTGGCACTGGCAGAACACTGACCAGGACCAAAGCTTTATCGATACTTATTGCTAACTTCGTAGGAGTTACAATTTGTGATGTGAGCTCATATAACACGGTAGAAGAGGGCTGTTAGGAACAGGAAGTTCTGGAAATGAAGAAGTTAAAAGGTAGGTTAACGGTTATAGGATGAGACGGACGTTTTCGTATGTGTTGCTGCCCCGGAGAGTCCGTCATCAAGGTTCAACATTCCCACATTCTCCAGAAGAAAGGATGGCAGCCAGCTTCTCCGTCCAGCAATATTCCGAGGTCATCGTCGTGAAGTTCTGCTGCATGGGCATAAGAAACTTCGGTACCGTATTTTGGTATTGTTCTGCCATACTGCCTGAACTACACATCGTAATATTACCAATATCATTTCAGCATTTCCTGATTTTAAGCCAACAGTCTAGTTTTAGATATGATACTTAATTTCTGTCTATATGTTCAATTTCACATATTTTCTTATGTCAGAGCCAAACTAAGTGGATTATGTTGAAAAGACAAATACACGCAACGTAACACAAAGTGTACTGTTTGTGTTATGGCTGAGCAGCCTATTAGTCTAGAAGCACACAGATAACCTAGTTACATATAGTTAAGTGTCTAGTGGTGAATCTCAAATTGTGACATAACGTACAGCCAGAAGAATCACAATCAATAGATTATTGGTATGAAACGGAATAGTACAAAGGACAGCAACGAAAATATTTTTCCCTTAAAGTTTATAACAAAGTACACGAACCTTGAACACAAGTATTACTGTTGAAATACATTTTTAACAGTATGACAATTTTTTGTTGCTATTACTATACACTAAACAATAATTTGTCTGCAGCTTACTTCCCTTGCTGTGGTTCATCTTTACAAATTGTATTTTCTAAACTTCAAGAAAATTTGTGTTGTTGCAAAAGTTCATATTGAGGGAAGATGACCAGCTTTTGATGCTCACCCACTTCTACACGAGGTCAAGAACTTCTAAAAACGGTATTTTCAGCGTAGCGTCGCATCCGAACTGTTATGTTCTTACTAGACAGACTATTTTCTACGGGTATGAACATTTACTATTTATTCCTCCTGAACACTACCACAATATATTTACGATTTCTCATCCCTTATCTTTCAGAGAATATTAAAAAACGCGGAGATATTTACGACGACTACTAGGAATTGTGATAAAATTTGCACAGTAATACACAAAGTAATGATAAACGGTAATTAAATAAAGTAAAGTTTTCACTTTCAGGGTTTTAATTCTAATCAGTGTTAAATAACGTAATACTCCTTCACAAGCTCCTTAACCTTTATCACTTCATGCCCTTGGTTTATCAGATAATGATTTATTCTGTGAGAAGAGTGGATTGTTACAACAAAACAAATAACTAAGAATTTTACTATATATTGGGCGACGTGTTCTTAACGAGTAAATAAAGTCATATCTGTCAGAAGTTTTTTTAAAGGTATTGTCTATTTCTTATTGAAGAGGTTCTTTATAAGTACCGTGAGAATTCAGTTATCTAGTACTTCTCAGGAATCAGTAGCAATCATTTGTTCGTACTGATAGTATATATACACCAGATAAAAGATGGGCTCAGTCCCGAACTGGATGTTAGTCTATTCAGTATGTTGGCTCTGTTTGCAGTATTGCTGTGCTCGCTGTTGAGCGTCTGTCATGCAGCGGTTGTACCCCAGGTAAGAACATTTCATAACTCGAAACCGTTATATTAAACAACATGATTCTAAATTCGTGTTACAACACTCGAGAGCTAGCAGCTTACAGGCAGTTGGTTAACTGGGATCATAAACATTTTTTTTTTCACTGAAAAGATATTTGTTGAAGCCACAAAATAATTTTGCTGTATTGACTCTCCCAAATAATTTCTGTTGTAACCAAAATTCTGTTTACTTTCCCCACTAAAAGTTGCGGTCACCAGAAATAATGTGTGTTGTACAAATACATTTCAAAAGGAACATCCACAAAGATAAATTTTTTCTGGGGTAGGTCACTACAGAACGCCTAAGCATTATTGAGCGTAACAATACATAATGATCAATACATGTAATGAATTTGAAAATAATGTCGTCCATCAGTTGAACACAAAGATGGAGATGCAGTTCTAAATGTCGGCCCACTTCAATGATGCATAATGGACAACGATGGAATATAGCTGTTTGCAGTTGCCGTTGTGACGTTGAATGTGTGAGGCAGCAGCATGAATACACGCGATGAGGGCCGTTATTGTAGCTCCATGAAATTCGTACACTGAATACGCCCATAAAGTCCCAGAGAAAATTGTCTATATTTACGATGTGAGAGGAATTTGGTGGCTATGAAACTGGCACACTTCGGATAATCCAATGATGTCCAAACGTGTCACTGAGAAACTCGAGCATTGCCACTGCGCAACGGGCTGTTATGGATGCGGAATAGGGTAACGTGCTGTGTGTAGCCTTTTATAGTAACGTTACGACTCGTTTTCGAAGCTATGTTAATTGACATTAATTGTTATTTCACTAACCTTGTCCTTCAAGTTCTAGAGTAGTATAACAGGAAATTTGAATAATCCAGTAGGGGAAATTGCCTGTGCTAATAGGAAATAAAATTTATCGGCTACTGTCTGCAGGATGAGCCACAGTGATGTACCTAAATTAAAATACTTGCTATTCAATATTGATGGCTGTTGTAAAACATGTAATTATATTATATAATAGGGAAACCCAAAAAAGTTCTTTACTTGTGATTTTTAAAATAATATATTCAAGGTGGAGGCTGCAATTAGTGGAACATTTAGTGAGACAATTTCTGAATTCCATTACCCACTGCCCCAATTTTGCAGGAATAAGAATACACAAACGCTGCCAGTAGAGAATTCAATCTGTTTCAATAATGGCATCGTCAAGGTGACGACAGTATTGTGGATCACTCAGCAAAAATATTTCTGACATTCAAAAAGCGGTTTCAGAATTGAAGAGAAAGAATCCAGGTCAGCTGTAAATATCCAAGTTATGAGGGAATCAACTGTTTATTTGTTGACGGCCAGGATGTAAACATACCGTGGCCCTAGGCATGCCCAACATATCTTTCTTCTGTGAAAAGAATTTTACATACAGACCTAAATATGCACCCGTACGATTATATGGTAGTAGAAGAACATACTGTGTGTGTGAGAGAGCGAGAAGGGGAGGGGGGAGCAAGCCGGTTGCAAATTGTGCGGGATGTTCATTCAAACCGTTTCTCAAGATGCAGTCGTCATGTGCAGCGACAATACATATTTTCACCTCACCAGTCAATGACCTAGGAAATGACAAGTGTTATAGGCGCCTGCAGAAATATTTTCGCTGAGTGTTTCACATTGCTGCCGCCATCTTGACAATGGCATTATTGAAACAGACTGAAATGAGGACTGGCAGCACTTATGGAAACTTATTCCTCCAGACATAGGCCAACGGGTCACAGAATCATTCCGAAATTGTTTCGCAGAATGTGCCGCTAATGGTGGCAGCTATCTCGATATCAGTTTCAAAAGAAATTGAAATATTTTTGAGTTTCCTTATTATGAGATTTTGTTATATGTATTGTAAATATCATCACTATGGCATTATAATTTTTGAAATTGGGTAAATATTTTTGGCTCACCTTTACTTGCGATTGACATGCGATAGTAACTAAAATGCAAGTACAGGAGCCAATTACAAATATAAAACCTAATGCTGAGGCATGTTTTCCTGGAATATCAGAAATACAACCCCACAACTTGTATTTTTATGTAGTCCAAAAATGATCGATGTAAATTAAATCCAATCAATTTGCGATAAAATTAAGCATACTAAATAAATTAAATATGCTCTGATACAAAAGGCACAAAAATGTTCTAATTTAAAACAGTTCCAAGTAACAATGTACACATTACAAAAAAACTAAGAAAAAAACATTTAACTAAAATTAAATTAAAATCAATCTATAAAAAATTTAAATTAAAAAATATTATCAAGATATACAATAACGCAATAAAATCTTTCTAAAGTAGGTCTGAATAACTAAATCTGGTCCTACTAGGTACACTTTTCAGTGCACCAATTTTGTTACCACTTATCGCAATTAAACTGAGAGTGACGGGCGATACATTCTTGTTTTAGATAGTTATACATTTTTATTATAATTAAATAACGAATATTAAAAATATTACTATCTTACCCACATTCAATTAGAAATGAGAAAATACTAAGATGTTTATGTGTGATTCTGCAGACTTTTGCAGGAGTGGAATATGCGATCGTGAACACCACATACGGAGCTGTGAGAGGTCAGGTTGGCAACTCTAATGCACCAAATGGAGGGAAGATAATTACCTTCAAGGGGATCCCTTATGCCAAGCCACCTGTCGGAGATTTACGGTTCAAGGTATAGTGCAAGTTTCCATGTAGCTTTACTACGATAGTATTTGCTAAATCAAAACTTATTTTACAATGGTACATTGTACGCTATCTTAAGAATAAATTATCAACAATTGTTGTGCTGCCAGTTTGTTATATTTACGAGCTTAAAACGTTTGGCATGGCAATATGTGGCATTATTATTGACATCTACTGGTTTAAACAACCAATCTTAACGTACTAAATATTACCGCTTGAGAATTTGAGTTAGCGGTAGCTCTACTGTTAGTGCTCCTTGATTTGCGCTTGCTCGCAACCATAGCTAGAAAGAGCAGAAGCTATGTACTTTCAGTGTACAAAGAAAAATATCGTAAATTATTTCATAATGTACGTTTATTTTAGAAGCGTATTGACACAATGCATCTAGATGAAACCAGGTCCTGCATTCTATTATTCTTCCGCAACTAAATAAAGCTGCAATATGTTGTTCACTTATAGCAAATCGTGGTTGAGCTGTTCAAATTGTCATTGCAGCATGAATTTTAAAACAGGATTCGTTTAAAGTAGAACTCCTAAATTTGCTTTTATCTACTAGAAAGTATAATCCATTCTTACCTCTTTGGTTAATAAAAAATGAATGGTTTCCATTACAGATTAATGATGTTAGTTGCAGCGAATATTCTCAATGTATTTTTTATTTATACATTACTTTTTATGTGCAGTAATATATTTGAATTACTAACACTATATTCTGTGACTCTAATTTAAATGTATTTTGGCATAATATTTATCTTTACGTAAAACATTGACATTTGCGTAGTGAAATTAGTAAGTAAATTAATTAAAATACGGTCATGAAATGGTATGATTTGATGAGTAAATGAGTAAATATCTGTGGATATGCTATAAAAATAATGCATTTCTGTATTACTTCAAATGAAATATGCCAAGAAAATTCATTTTACTGGCGGGATTGTGGTTACCGCAGTGGTTAGTGCACCCGCCTCCCACCAAGGATATCCGAGATAGATTCTCGGTGGGGTCAGTCCCCGGATATTTCGAATGTTGGAATTATACCGGACGATGCCGCTGGTCGGCGAGCTTTCTCGGGGATCATCCGCTTCACCACCCCCCCCCCCCCCTATTCCGGCGCTGCTCCATACTCACATCATATCAACCCCTCCCCCTTCCGCGCTTAAGTTAAGTGCTGACCAAAATCTTTTCACTTAATTTCATTGATATTTAGACCAGAGAGCTTAATTTGATCGCTATATAATAAACATTTTCTACGCATAACATTCCTTTGAAATTCACTTACCATCATGCTAAGAACATAGTGAATATTTGCAAAACAATTCTATAACATTTATTTTTGCTATAGTAAATACTCTTTACACCTGTAGTCATTAAAATTACTTCATAGACTCAGGTAATATAAACATTATCGGCCTGGCTCACGTGGAATAGTACCGTACTTGAGGCTAATATCGGTGTGTGGTTTGCCTAGTGTGAGTCGACTTTGTCAATTATAACTCCTCCAACCAACTTTACAATTGTGAAGTTAAAGTTTACTATGTTTAATAGTGTAACAACAGGACCACTTGAAGGGGTAGAGCTGACACAATGGGTCTGAGTTGCCTAGGCCAGATAACTTATATGCCAACGGCCATTAAGAAGTGGAAGAAGTGGTATTGAGGAGACAACTTTCTTATTGTTGGTCACACAAAATTTATCCCAACACCCTTTACAGGGCCGGGATAACCAGTTGCTGTTTGAATATTCCGCCAGTTAACATGGCCGCTACCAGAAAATGTTTCAGTTAGTCACGGTATTGACCAAGTAGTGAATAAAACCAATTTTGGAGGCCATCTTCTGGTGCATAATTGCAGTTTTGAGGACATATTTTTAGGATAGAGCGTAAACTTGTGTATGGCCTTCCCCTCTCTAAATATTTTTACCGTATGATCAATAGAATGGACGACTTGAAGTACACGCCCCCTGACGTCACCGCAGGGGAAAAGTATTGTGGGAAACAAAGCTTGTTTACTAACATGCTGATTTGTTAGTTGGTAACTGTAGAAAGAAAAAATGTTGCGCATTCATAGATTTGCACGCAAGGGTAAAAAAAAGTACTTCCTACTTCATGGTTAAGATACGCAAGTACATAATATTAATGTTTACCTGAAAAAACGGTAAATTCCAAACAAATAATCAATTTTATTGAAGTATACATCTCATCCGGGACATGTGCAGCCAAACAGCTAAATGAAGGTTATGTTCGGCTGCGGTATCCATAGAGATAGGAATTGTATCCCACACCTGACTGAAGCTCCGCCTCTTTTCAAGTCGTCCATTGTCCCTGTGAGTTATATAGTTAAACTGGTTTGAATAGCAGGCAGAGACGTAACGTGGCTGTGCTCCAAGGCGTGCGGTATTAGCAGCGACTATACGCTTTGAGCAGTTGTGTTGTTGCAGAGACCAAGGTGTATATAAGTACCTTGCCTCTTGTACGCTACTGGTTGTGGAGTGTTCCTGAACATACAAGTCAAATGGTTCCTCAGACAACTCAGTGTTGTGTATAGTCAGTGCTGGGCACCGCACACCTTGGAACGCTCCACGCGACGCCACTGAGAGCAGGATTCTTAAGTTGGATTCTTGACATGTGAAGATGTTTCCCCGGGTATGGAGTTTTATTATCTGTAGCTAGGGACAGGAAGTTTTCGCGAAAATAATTTTGCACCGCTTTGTTTAAGTGCATAATGTATACATCTGCAGCTCGGCTTCGTGGTCAGCGATTGGATGTTTAAACTCCCAGCGTCTTGGGGTTCTAACGGCAAATCACTGACGTGTGATGCTGCAGTTAACCAAGTTCTGATTGGAACAGTCAAATGAAAGATGACTCTGCATAAATGCACACAGTCGATAACCGTGAAGTATAACCGCAGATGTGAATGTAAGGAATACATTGAAACAAAGTGGTGCAAAAAATGTTTCGCGAAAACTTCTGGTTCCTATCTATATCTGATGGAGTTGTCCAGAAAGGAGTACATATGAACATAAAAGTTTGTAACTGACAGGTTGTACAAGAAAAACAAGTGAACGTTCGACACCGGGTCTTGCCAGGTGGTGGTAGGTGTGCTGCAGTAACATTTTGTGATGTCACGGCCTCTTGGTCACTATATTTACCTCTATTCTTTAAGATATCTCGTTTTCGTCGAAAACATTTAATATTTCCCTAAACGTCAACTTTCCTCAAAATTCCCCGATACTCACTCAGAGCTCACAACATTTATTTTTTCTGTACCTCAAAACTAAACTGAAGGACATTCTATTCAAATCATCTGAGCGACTTAATTATTTCTTAGCACACTGGCAGATGGCGACTGCTTAAAATGCAATAACATAATTATCTTATATGTTAAACATTTTTCAACTGGTTTTTTATTACGTTTTCATACTCCATTCAAGCGTCTACCACGAATACATTTTTGTATATATAAAATACAACATTTTCATTACTCGGGTTGTTTGAAAAATCTGCCTTCCCAACTTGCCTTCTTGTTCTGCTTGGTTAATTTTGTAGGAGCTGCACACTGCCTCGATGACTTGTTGGGAGGATACTGGAAAACTCACGTAATTAATTTTTTTTATTGAATTAGAAAATGTACAGAGGATGGTTGGGTGTAAATCCATTGTAGAAGAAATAATTGAACAGGTAAATAATGAATGCACAAAAATATTACTAGTGTAATATACAATTTTCATATTATGATAATAAATAAATATCAGTAAAATCAATGGTAAAATACAATGACCGCTTACAAGAAGTTTGCTTAGTGCTCACCCTCGTAAAGTGACCTACGTAAAACTAGATCACTCATTTACTTTGAGGAGATAGTCCTTGCACAGCATTTTTTAATCTCGGGTGAAGTTATTTTTGAGTTTTGAAGGAAATTCGGTAAATGTTAAGAGAAATGGCGAAACAAAATGGGTAATAATTAGGGTAATATTTGACTTTTGTTACGAGACACTGGAAATTTTGTGTTAAAAAGAAACGAAATATTGTTTCTGGGAAGCTAAAAAGTCAGAAATTACCACCATAGCAACACGCATGTTGGGAAACCCACACAAGCCAAGAATTAACGTTCAATATCCTTATACCTTAATAGGCACAATCCGATCATAGCTAATGTAGTAGTCGCACATAAATCTGTACTATATTATCGCCGCCTGGCTGGTTTTTACTGGCACTCTTACTCACCCCCTTCAGTTCCGATACCACTGCCTCCTATTAACGTTTTCCGAAATTTAGCTAAACACTTCAATTTTAGTATTTATAAACTCAAATTCGAAAACTGATAAATTACTCTCTCAAAAAGCTCGTGTAAATTAATTATGACATGTTAAGTAGGAAATATATATTGTAATTTGTAATGTATATGTACTCTACCGCTGCTCCACTTAAACCTATGCTATTAACAGTTTCAGCCTACTTTCCGAAGGAGAGAACTTATTTGTGTGTGTTTGTGTGCGTGAGTGTGTGTATGTGTGTGTCCCTAAACACTTTTGAACTAGTGGACCAAATTTCATAAAACTTTGTACACATATAGTAATTTGTAATCTGACTTGACTTATATATGTATTGTTTGCGCCATGTTCAATATTTTCAAAATGGCGGCCAATTTAACATTTTTGATCAAATGAGATATCTAAGAAACCATACTTTAGAATTTCTTCAAACTTGGTACACGTGTACTATGTACAAAGTTGACTCGAGTTTTGTGTACTTTGATCTTTCATTCTCTGTGTATATTTTTAAAAATGGTGGCTTTTATATATTTTTAGCGTAGTATCACATATTTTAAGAAATATTTTCGTAATCACCAAACATGATACACAAATACTACATACAAATCTGAAATTCATATTGCGTATTTAGTTCAACCTTGGTACAAATTTTCAAAATGGAGATCAATTTTTTGACTTAAGCATAGTATTACATATTTTAGGAAATATTTATCAGATTTTCACCAAACTTGGTACACAAATATTGCAAACAAATCTTATTTGACTATTGTATATTTCGTTCGTCCTGTGTTTACAATTAAAAAAAGGTAGCAGTTTTTAACTACTTAGTATAGCATTACACATCTTAGGAAATACTTTTAAGTAAGTACTTAAAAAAAAGTTGGTATGTACATACTGTACACAAATTTGACCTGAATTTTGTGTAAGTAAGAATTATGAATGTATATTTAGAATGCGGAAAGGAATTTTATACTATATTGGGCACAGATTCTTGCACCACCACATTTTTAGGTGGTCCTGAGTTGATGATATTCTGCAACATTTTGCTGTGTTGTATTGAATTGTCTTGCTGGGCAGGTGTCCACCCAGCACATGAATTAGAAATTCTATTGCAAGGTAAATGATCTTCGGCAACATGTTTATATTTTGGTGGCACCTTGCCAGGCAGATGTTCACCCGGTTAATTATGTTGGTGACGTCTTGCTAGGCAGATGTTCACCCGGCTCATTGTGTTGGTGACGTCTT